>JABXWE010043290.1:0-18165 GCA_014611495.1 Limonius californicus | reverse complement strand
TATATGTAAAATATATAATATTATCGCCTCAGAAAACAAAAATTTTTCTGAACAGTGCATTTTTTTGGTAAATTTAAAGATAAATCACACGGTAAGAACTTTCTAGGACACGCTGTGGATAAACGTTTACATATTCTATTTTTTTTTGTTTATAAATATGAAAATTAATTATTTAATTGTTTAATATGTGGCTTCTATAATTTCTAATTTATGGATATAATAAGTACCATTTTTAAATATTCACTTATTTAACCCCCCTTTTTCAGAGATGTAGTTGTTTACCGCAAATATTCATTTTTGTAAATATTTTTTTCTAAATTTCTACTTTTGATTTGAAATTTAAATTTAAATCAATTTATGTACCCGACTGTGTTTTCGTAAATCAAAGCGGCAAAGAAAAATGTATTTATTTGGTTTTTTATTTTCAAATAAACCTGTACAATTCCTTTTATTATCGGAAAAGTAATTCCTAAATTTTCACGTTGAACAACAATCTGAGGTAGACACCAAGGAAATGTTTTCTTTTAGAAATCTATTCACAAAAGTTAAACTATTTATTTGCTTCCTAGATACTGAAGATTTACAATACACAGTTAATTGTGTTCGTATAGATTTAGTAAGTAATTTGGTAAGAGATAAAGCACTCAAAGAAGAAGACAGAAACAAACGTGCGCTGGACTAATAAACGACAATTACCGCGATACTAGGGTTTCAATAATAAACTTATGGTCTAAAGGGGTAAATATTTCCAAACCGCCCAACAGTAATAAGTTTCATTTTTTAGTGTTTACCCTCTTAGTAAACCCACACCTTCTAGCATGGCCAAGGGTCAGAAATTTCTGTTCATTGGTGTAGTTTTGGCGGGTTGGGGGCGACTTCACTCCCTATTTTTTTAACGAACGGGATTTGAAAAAAGTAACGTGAAATTTGATTCTAATGTAAAAATACAGAAAATAAATCTTTTTGTTTCTTTTTGATAAGTTACCGTTATCGAGATATTTCACTTCTAAGGCTTTAGTTTTAGACGTTGATAGAGAAAATAATTTTGAAGTGAGCTATGGAATCAACCATTGCCAGTTTGAAGGTTTGCAAATGATAAACTGCTGTTTCCTCGTGTCTAAAAAAAACCTTTTCCAGGGTACCCCCTTTAAGGGCTTTTATTCCTTAATAAAAATTTTTACACCATAAGTTTATTAAGAAAACCTTAATTATTTTTAAATGTTCTACACCCCACCCCAATATAGTTTTGGGTACTTACATTTGAGACACCTTAAATCCGCGTCTAACCGTTAATGCGTTCAAAGGTACCTGCGTTCAAACGTCTCCGCGTTCAAACGGCTGCGTTCGAACGACCGCGTTCAAACGTCCTAGACAGACAAATTTACGTAGATACACAGATACATATGGTCATATATCACTGAGGTAGATCATATTCAGCTGGCGGCGATTGATATTGCGAAACAGTGGTGGACTCTAGTATACATTTGCCAAATGATACCGTGATTCACAAAATTCAGAACGTACATTTAAGCTTAACGGCCATAGCTTACATTTGCAATAGCTTATCGCTAGTTAAAGATATATTTTTCCAGGAATGTAACCATATCGTGTATTATATGTTTTACAAAACTTTTACAAAACTAATCTAATAGTCTTTAAAGTAACGCCGTTGAGCAAAGTGACACTTTCTTCTGCTGGAATCACATTCAATGTGGTTTTTTACTGTTATACATTCAGTATGACAATGTATTGTACCTAATGGCAAGAACTTGATATTTTGAGGGAAATACGTGATTCCGACCATGTAAGAACCCAAAACAGAAATGGAACCGAGGTATTGATTTTTTTTAGAAATACGAATATTCGTAAATTGGCGAAGAAATAGATTAGAGCATTATAATTCAAAAAAATTGTTTTCGGAAATTTCTAGTTTTAAAAACAGGGCCCCTACTATTTTTTGCAACATTTGGTCATAAAAAAGCACTTACAGTGTTGATGTTCGATATTTGCAAATATTTTCAAGTTAAAAGCCATAATAGAAATCGCAGAACTTCTAAATCTGAATAACAACTAAACTAAATAGTGTTATAAAATTTACCTATGAAGGTGGCTGTCGGTACACGTACTAAATCAGCTAGTAGTAAATATATTATAAAGTTAATCTAATAAACACTAAGCGTTGATCGCACAGTCAGTTCATGGGGTCGTGTACATTCATTCATAATTCAAAGTAATCAGCATTTACAAATAATATAAATCCTGTTTAGTTCTGTATATAATACGTTACTCCCTTCAACAAAGCGCCGCGGGCTATACATTTTTAAAAGTTGGTGTTAAATGCAAATTATTTATACAAAAGCTGTGATTTGTTACTAATTGCTGAAAAGTAAAAATTCGATTCAGACTATATTGATTAAAGTACCGGGCTGTTCGAAAAACAATTTTTTTTATAAATAAATTATCATTCGATATTTTTGGTCTGGGGAAAACGAAGTTATGACACTCAATCAATTGAATGTCAATTCAAGTGATTGGTTTGAAGCTTTTTAAGTGTTTACGCGGCCGCTATTCGTAGTGGGTTTTTAAAATATTAATCTTTTCGTGATTATTTATAATTTTTCTCGCTATTCAATTTAATATCCGACAATTGAAAGAACACAAGGTATTTTGAGGTACCCTTTTTTTCTAATTCAGTAGTCTAGTAGTAACAACTAATTAAGCGATTCATACCCATTTTCTAAAATTCACATTTATAAAACCAATTACAACTAGTTTTGGGAAAGAGTAAAACACCTGTTTAAAGAAGTTATCGTATGGCATTCAAGCGCACTAATCTAAAAACTTTATTTAGGAAAACTATATTCTATAAGGTGTGGTGGTAGCCGAGTTGGTAGAGCGCTCGTTTTCTAAGTAAAACGTCGATTCTGGATTGGGTTCGAAACCTAAGCAGTACTATGCAGATTTATAAAAATGTTGTCTGCAACCCACCACACACCATTTTCCAATCCGGGTTGCAACTACGGGATCTTAATGTTAAAAACCTTCTCTGGAATTTCTGTCGTTCGAATTCGACATTAAACTGTATGCCCCCGTGTTTCTACCTTAGCGCTAAGGAGTTGCAGAGGAGAGGCCGATGCCCAGCAGTGGGACGAAAAGGCTATCAGTGATGATATTTTATTATCCTTTCTGCATCAGTCAATTCGCCAGTATTCAGTCTATGTATAAACTTAAGCCCTTCTTACTACGTTTGGATAATAAAGTAGAAAGAAAAAAAGTATCGATAAAGCGAAATCATATTTCAAGTACCTTTAATGTAGACAGACTGTAGTCAAGACCTGTATATCCTATTATTAATTTACAATAGAAAAGAAAATATTACTTATTTCCTGTTCAACTAATTTAGGTTCTGTACTACAGTTTCTATGGTTTAATAACGTTCAGCTTTAATTATTATTCCTATTATTAATTGTTCAAACACCGCAACTGTTTTAATCAGAGGTCAGTCAGATAGATAAATTAAGTGGACAATGTAGCACGGTTAGTTGACTTTAGTAATTTTCAAAGATTAGAAACTAAGCAGTTGAAGTTGTGAAAACTTTCTAATCACTTTTGCGCTAAGGATAACTACACGTTGGATTGGTATCGCGGGCTTGAAGCCATGATGTACTGTTAAAATGAAATAAGCTATAAATTTACAATTTACATAATAATTTTATCTAATGTGAAAGCTGAACTAATTGTTGATTAATCGAGCAAAATGGTGATACATTGCACTCCATGATAGAATAGAATTGGACAACATTAAAGTAAATCATGCAAATGCATTTAAATTGAAGGTCATTCTGTAGCAGCCGTTGATTTAATTATCAAGTAATATCACTCCCGTTCGTTTTAATTTTGTATTGGCGTTAAACGCTCCTTCTGTAAAGTTAAATTTAATCAGACCGTTATTACATTGAAATGTGAAATGAAATTGAATCTTTAGCATGGTATTGTAAGTGATAGCGAAATATTTTTGCTGTAAATGAACGGCGACGTTATTTATGACGTTATAAATTTGAACCGATATTAAATTTCTGTACAGATTGGAAATACTGGCTTCCATAAAATTCCTAGTAATTATTAGACACTGTTGCTAGGAGTTTAATTAATTGTTTGTTGCACGAAAGCGTATTTATATCGATCAGGAGCACTTGCTCGTTTAGTAGCGTTGATTGTGATGTAAGGTAAAGAACAGAAGAACCACTTGATTTTGCTAAAATTACTGAAGGTAATATTACATGCAATGTATATTTAAATAATCTCATTTGTATAATACAGCGTTAAACTTGTAACGTTTATAAACGATGCAGCATTATTTTAATAAGAAGTGCACCAAAATGCGAATTATTTTTGCTTGTTTAAAGAAGTATTTAATCCTTCGTGAAACCTATTTAAAACATTTTTATTACTACCTGTTTCAGACTCGTCATAAACCAGAACGCAAATTTAAAACTCATTATTTCCGCAATACCTTTTGTCGGTTTCGTATCTGAAAAGAAGTTTAAAAGCATGCTGTACCGCTTTCCAAAGAAAGGCATCATCCCCAAAATGAATCGATAGGAATATGTGTGAGGGTCTTTTACGGCGAGCAACAACCAAGTATTCGCATGTTGGCCTAGGTAAGTAGAAACCGTTGCACACTGTTCTTTAGGGCTGTGTGCCACACAAATCCCCTGAATTCCTTTGTGCGCCAGGATGGGCGTGCACTTGAAGTTAAACAACGGCATCACTCAGAGAAAACTCCCTGTGTCTGTTTACGCGACGTCTTAAATATGTTGCGCATTTAACGATCCATTACCTCCAAATCCGCGCTAAAATATACCTATTTAACGACTCCATTTAAACTCGGCTGTTTTGCGCTCGTACGCTTCTTTCATGTCTATATAAACCACTTTTCGACTAATTGTAGCGTTTGCACAATACAACTTCTAATCTGGAGTACTTGTTTACGTGGGCTACGAAAATTTATAAGATTTATATAAACGTATTCAGCTTTAACTGTACTTGACAAAGATCGATTAAATAGATTCAAAAATTGTGTCTATTAACCAAGTGTTAACTAATTTGCCCAATATCAAAGCTAGTATACATAACTTTGGCTTAAAATAACCTGAAACTGCTGGTAAGTTATCATTAGATTGTGGCCCTTAGGGCCGTTTTTGTCAGGCGGTATAAACTAACCCCTAGAATAAATCTACCCGATAGCGTTGTTGCGTCTTTCAATACAATTTATCCTGTTGGTTAGGTATCTACCAAATTCTTACCGATTACCTACCACTGGTACTAAAGAATGTGTGGCAAGTTTCCTACAGTGGTGTGCAGAAAACAAAGCATTATCTTAAAACCAGTCAGTTAAAACAAAGATACCTATATTTTGTTTACTAAACACGGGGAGGGGGTGCTGCGAAGTACGTTGTAATGGATCAAAATGGTGAACAGTGATTATTTGGTGTTAATTACCAATTACACGAGGGTTCAACATTTTGGAGATAAATATCAACAAACATCTGACCGCAGCCGTGAACCGGAAATTTTCTAGAATATGCAGCCCCTCCAACCAAGAGTGAGGTAGCGCGCATGACCAAAGCATAAAATGGCCAGTATAAAATCCCCAGCGCGGAGAATGAAAAAGTCTCTGGGCGCGGCTCTTGAATACCCGTCACCTGGTGACTTGTATTCAAGACTGAGTATTCCTCAACATTCTTCTAAGATTATTCTTGGAAGATCCTTTTGTTGAATGTCCGATCCTGAGAAAGTAACAGTAGTAGTAAAAATCCGTTTAATATTTCCGTATACTTACCTGAAAGTGTAGTTAATATTTTCCAGTGTTTCGGCCGTTGTTGTATTAATAAAGCTAATTTTGAATTTCAAGTTACAGAACCAGAAGCTGAGATACCCAGTGGAGTTGATCAGTTGACCGCAGTTGCTGTAATTTGTCAGTCAGTACCGTCGTTCCGAAGCCGTTGGGTTTCAAACACATTTTATAAGTGAGGTTGGAAAGTATAAATATTTAATCTGCTTTGCTCGTTCATTTGAGTGTCCCGTAGTCTGTTTTCCCCGTCACAGACATTTTTACCGTTGGTATGTCGGTGTTTGAATCGATTACCATCGCTATAAATTTCTGTTTGGAATTGTTAAAGCTTGGTGAGTTGGTGTCCGAATCAACGACGTAACCAAGTATTAGCCATTCCTGCTGTTTGCTAGTTGAACACTCTGTACAAGGTATGTCGTAATACGTGGAGGAATTTCTCGAGACGTCAAATTCTTGTAGACCCCGCTTGCACATTTGAATTGCTTTTGGAGTAATTTCTAAACAGTTCAAGGTTGTAGGAACTCGCTTTCTACCAATTCCGTCACGGTGTAATTTCGTGCAGATTTTTGTAGTGTTAAATTGATCCCAATCTCGTTGCCTTAAACTGGAGAAATTTCAGTAGGGTAATTAGATTGCAGTTTCCGTGTACTAGGTATATTCACTGTAAAAATAGAGTTTTTACGTGTTTATACTTTTGCCCCGTCAAGTAAAATTCAGAATCCTGTCCTGGTCAATTTTACCCAGCAAAGCTAGGTTGAATTCTATATAAAGCAACTGCACGGTTAGAATCGCGTAGTTTAATTGCACAAAAATTCCAGGAAACCTGATTAAATTAAGAGATCCTGTTTGAATATTTGGTACCGTAAAATCTGAAGGTAAATACATACAGATTGTTGATTTTGTAGCTGTCAACTGTCGACAAAACACAGGTGTACCTACGCAAAGGAATTTGTCACTGTTTTACTCATACCTCAATGTGTTTACGGAAGGTAATTTTCTAAAATTGCACGGGTAATCATAACCTGGAAAGTTTATCGATGTCACTATACACAAACTCCGTTTATCTGATCGCAAGGAAGTTTTATTCTTTGCGAAGGCAAAACATAACTAATTCGTTTGTTTATGTTAAAAATTACGTTAGACCGTCCAGCGGACATTTTGTATTCCGTAAAGCAGTCCCACCTACCACACCGGAACGAGCCGGTCCGCTGTACTTCGAGAGCGACATCCGTTAGACAAAACCAGTGGCGTATCCAGGATAAATTTCATTTTGCAATAATTAAAATTAGAAATACATTTATTTTCCGTTGTATTATGTACCTACATTTAATTTGCAATTAATAAATTATTTTTCCAAGCACCCGTACTTGAATCCTGGGCAACTCAAGAGCTTACACAGGGTATACATTTTTGAGCGTTCTCGTCGCCTATAAGCAACCGGGGCGAAATATTACAACGTCACTCAACGTCACTTGCTGTAGTTGGTAATAAAATATGGAATTTAAATTTGCTGTTCTGTGTGTAACCCTTGCAATAATTTTTTCTGCGGTAGCTTTACTAATGCCACTAATTCCACCTATAATGAACCGCTTGCATAACATTACATAAAAGCAACTGCACCATGGGTGTTACACAATAGTTTATGAAATATAAACAATTTCTAGAGAGCTATATAGTGCTGTATTATTTGGTAAAACTTATTTAAATTTCATCCAGTAGTGTTTGAACAGTGGTTTACTTTAATTTAAATTTTCGGAAAAATTGACAAATTGAAATCCTCCCAACAATTAGGACTACAAGTTTCCGGTCCGGATTTAAATGTCAAACAATTTCTGCCTCTTATGTTTATGAAATTTATCTATTTATTAGTTACTACACAGGAAAAACAGTATTAATTCTATAAACACTTTATTTATATTCATATATGCTCGAAATATTTCGTATCACCTCGCACACACTCCTAGCTGCCACAACCTGCTGAAATAGTACTGTTGGCTGATTATACTAACCGATAAGTTTAATCCTATGGAATAAATAAACTGACCTCTGACGTAAACTATCGGACGATTGAAAGACAGAAAATACTATAACAAGGAGGATAAATTTGACTGTTAGCTTGTCGAAAACTTTATCGGAATATTGAAACACCGGCCCTTAATAGAATTGCAACAGTCACGAACAGAAATCATTTTTGCTGTCTTTGTTGTAATTGAACCAACAGTTTTTACTGATCTTCTAGAATATGGGATAACAATTTAAAGGCCGCATTGCGGCAAATAGAATAACAAATTAAAATGTGTTTGCTAAGAATGTTGCTAAGAATGCGCCCATTGCAAGAAGTCGATGTTACAGGGTTTCACAACGTTCTTTAGCAATAATAATGAAATCAGGACGTTGTATACCTGCTGAATCCCAAAATATCTCCTTGGAAGTTTTCAATGCGACTATATAACAACCAACATACAAAAACGATTTCGCATGTCAACTACACTTTAACAAGAATATGACAAGCAAATTTGATATTTGATATTATGTTTAGGGCTTGAGACACGACGTTACTTAGCTGCTGGTGATTGTGGAATTATGCTGAAAACAATTCTCGTTCATTTGATTCGGAATGTATATAACATTCTTACGGTTTCAAATTTTAGGTGTTTAGTATTTTCTTGTGCATAATTTCAACGGAAACAAACAATAAAATAGGGTAGGATTAACTTTCATTTACTACCGTATGCTAAACTCCATATTTTTTTTAATAAAGTCTATTTACAATCTACTCTACATGGAGTATTAAGAAAATGAGATGACGTTTAAAGGCTTGAGAGGAGAAGCCATCCATCCACGGTACTCCTACAGTACTCCTTCCACTTAGGGTGCTGTAGATCATAAGGCCATCTTCTATTTAAGCGCCTTACAGGTAAGTGGTCGTTAGATAACTGCTGGACTAGTTCGTTGCTGTGTCCCTGAAGGTTCCGATGGTAGTTCTCTGCAAATCTCTGGATTTAATCGACTACTGAGGAATAGCGAGTTCTTCGTGTATCGTCAGATTGGAAACGTACCAAGGCGCATTCACCAGGACGCGGAGTGTTTTAGGTTGAAATTGTTGGATGGTTTTTATCCGTGTTGGTTTGGCGCATCTTCACAACTGTATACCGTAAGTCCAGATAAGCTTCAGCATTGTTTTGTACAGTAACAGTTTTTTGCTTAACGATAGTTTGGACTTTCTTCCGATAAGCCAGTACATTTTGCAGAGTTTAACATTTAACTGCAGGGGTTTGGTTTTGATATGTTTCTGCCATGTGAGCCGTTAATCCAAGTGTAGTCCCAAGTATTTGGTTTCCGTCTTCATGGGTATAGGTGTGTTGTTAATACTGACCGGCGCCATGTACCGAACCGTTCAGAGATCCGGTTTAGATGATGTTGCAGATTTTCGGTAACAATTATAGGGTTTTCGTGAACGAATATGATGGCTGTATCGTCAGGAAAAGTAGAGATAATTGTGTTGTCGGATTCTGGTAGGTCAGCAGTATATATGAGGAAAAGTAGAGGCCTTAAGACATTGCCCTGTGGAACACCGGATTTAATAGGGTAGTATAAGGATAACTCGTTGAGCTTGACTGAGAAATAGCGGTCTGGTAGGTAGCATTTAAGGAGTAAGTAGTAGTAGCAGCTTAGGAGTAGTTTAAACTTCATAATTTAAAAAATAATATTGGAAAACTATACCAATCTCGCTTGTAACTGCTAGTAAATGAAATAGTTGACCAATCTGTAAATGGAAGACATATACGTGGCATATTTTAATAATCATGCCAGTCACAATTTTAACAAGATTTATTTACTATTTGTGTTTCATACGTATTTCGACAATTTACATGTCATTTTCAAAGAATTAATATTGTAAATATTTGTAGCTAGTTGCAACAGTACACTAGGTTTTGATTTCGAACTTGGCTCTGCTTTTCTATTCCAAAAACTTCAATAACGGGGAAAGTATGAGCTCAATTTACTCATTCAGTAAAGGTGTATTTGTTAAAGTACGTTTGTGAATTTTGAAGGACCTCTAGTATAACAAATTTATGTTTATCATCACTGAAGTGTGAAAATATTATTATATTATCTGATGTCAATGCATGATTGTGTTCTAATAAGTGTTTAGTGTAACTAAATTTTTCTGCGTATTTTGTGTTTGTATGAGCGTATGCCTTCTTTGTATCTGGTATTAATATGTCTCAATTTTTTGACCTATGCATACATAATTAAACTGTAAGCAGTTTAATTTGTAAATACCTGATTTGAAAGAAATCGTTAGTTCTATCTTCTGCGTTGAATAACGTGTTGAATGTGGTGGTAGCTCAGTTGGTAGAGCGCTCGCTTTCTGAGTAAAACGTCGATTGTGGCTTGGGTTCGAAACCTAAACATTACTATGCAGATTTATAAAAATCGTGTGCTGCAACCCACCACACACAATTTCCCAATCCGGCTTGCAACCATGGGATCCTAATGCTAAAAACCTTCTCTGGAATTTCTGTCGTTCGGATTCGACGTTAAACTGTAAGCCCCCGTGATTCTACGTTAGCGCCGAGGAGAAACACGTGGCAGAGAAGAGGCCGATGCCTAGCAGTGGGGCAAAAAAGGTTGTCAATGAAGGTGTTGAAAAAGCTTTTTTTTCTTCTATAAATTACTTTAAATGTACTTGTTCTGATTATAAGTTTATCCATTTTTTTCGATGTATCACCAAAATAAGGTATTGAAATATATTTAAAATTTTTAGAGCGGTCCTGTGACACATTTTTGAATTGCTAATTTATAATCTTCCTTTTTGATTAGTGTCAATTATTTTTGTGTTATAATGTGTGTAATAATTGTCATCAAGAGGAACTGTTGGAGGTTTGTGTATCCAGGAGCTTGCTAATTTATGTGTTTTATGGTCACACGAGTATTGTGATATCTGTTTGTGGAAGTTTTCTATA
This sequence comes from Limonius californicus, assembly GCA_014611495.1. NCBI lineage: Eukaryota > Metazoa > Arthropoda > Insecta > Coleoptera > Elateridae > Limonius > Limonius californicus. The sequence continues at coordinate 7,341 of JABXWE010043290.1, read as the reverse complement.
AATAGAGTATTCGTGTTTTTGTTTCCCGAATTAATTTTTGCGTGTAAGTCTAAATAATTAATACATCTGTTTCGTTCTATTTCTAATGTAAAGTTTATTTTTGAGTATAGGGTATTAGAAACGGTAAGAAATCACCAATAAACTCAAATGAACTGTTAAAACATGCTAAAATATAATGAACGTAACGGAACCAAAATATAATTTTCGAAAATTGATTTGATTCAAGAATTCGATCTTCTAAATGCTCCATAACAACTTATTGCTTAATTCGGAAGAATTTTTAACTTAATAATTTAGTGTCTATTCTAAACTAGTAACTACATTTTTTCAACAAAGTAAGCCAAGAAACAATTAATAATATACGTAGAACATAATTCAACAATTCTCGGAATTATAGTTAATGATATGCAAATAGACTATGTGGCAATTATTAAGAAATTGTATATTTCTATGGAGTGGGAAGGATCTCCATGAGAAATGATAAACCGCGCCTACTTCGTTTTCCTACAGAAATCTCTTTGAATGAATGGTTCTTACTAAGTATTGTTTACCTTTATGCGATATCTGCTGATATCTTAGTTGGCGTAACTACATTTTGACATCAGTTTTGAAGCTTTAATGTTATGTTATCCGATTGCGTTTGAAATTTTTAGTTTACAATCGAATACATTCTCAACTTTAAGTCGAAATTTTCCATATATTCTCAATAATAATTGTAATTAGCAGAAAGAACATCCCTGACTTATCATCTTGTAACAAATCGAAAACACGTTGAACGAGTGAAAAAATATACATATATCGGCACCATTGTAAATGACCAATGGGTTCACTCACATGAGATAAAGATCAGTATAAAACAAAATGAGCACCATGTTCAAAAGTCACGATTTGAAAACAATATGAATCAAGGACCTTGACAGAGACAACAAGCAAAAAATTGTAAGCTTTTAAGATGTGGCTATATCGTAGGATGGTAAGAGTGCCATGGACAGACCAGGTCAGGAATGGTGAAATTTTACAAAGGATGAAAAAAGGAAGAAAGTTTTATAAGGAAAGGTGCAGGGAGGAAGAGGTGTTGGAAGGAGAAGAACAGCATCGCTCAAAAACTTAAAAATCTGATTCTGTATGACTATTATACAGTTATGCAGGGCCGCTGTCAACAAAGTAATTGTAGCTAAAATGCTTACCGACAGTATGTACGGATAAAAACCAACAGAAAAAGAAATTCTTAATACCTTTGTGTTGAGTTTGAATAGGAGTTTTTCCTTTTATGTCAATTTTTGAGGTTAAATATATTTATTATTGTAATGACCTTGTATTCAAATATTAAATTGGAAAACGAAGTATAGAGCTTTAATCTTCGTTACGCATTGTCCTTTTCATTTTTAAATTGTCTGCTGGAGCTTATGTACGAAACCCATATTCCTTCCACTAGTTTAAACCATTTCGTTGCTCTAACAGGTCAGCTGTACGCGATAGACAAAGCGTCAAAATGGCCATCTACTCAAAATACGTCTAGGATTATAGCCCCGTTTCGGTCTTGGGGCTCCCCTGAACAACCTGTTGAAATGCATGTGCAACAGAATAAACACATAACTTTCCAAGTTTACTATCCACGACGAAGAGATTCAACCATTGATATGATAAATCAATAAAAAATTAAAAATACCGTTAACTAATGAAAAACGTGTAGGAACTGTAACAATATCTCCGGATATAAATGATTTACATTTTCGAACCCTACATGTTACGTATGTTTTGTTGTAATGCCAGTGCCCGTTTTAGTAGGGCTATTAAAGCCAATTAGAGGTACAACATGAGCCGTGATATACAAAATAAAATAATTAAAAGAGTTACAATTCAAATAAACGCTTTACATATGTAGCTATGCTACTAAGCACGTCTTGTACACTGCCATACTGTTTATATACATCTCTATAAAAAAATAATCAGCAAAGAGTAGAGCGGAGCTACAAGAAATAATTAAACCAACATTGCTATTTCAAGCAGATTCCAAATTCGGCCAAAATTTGCATGAACATTTCTCTGACACAAACCTTCTCTCCTATTTACTACGACAAAACAAAGATAAGAGGAACAATAGAAGCATACGATATTACAAATTAATGTCACAATTTCTTTAAAATTAATATAAGAAAGTCATGGTTCAGTTGTTATTAACCAACAGTCAAGCTACTTGCTACCATAATACTTCTCGAGGTTATTTGTTGGGGCACCTAGAGCGTAAGGCATTGAATGGGGAAAATTACCTTATGTGTCGTGATGAATTCTACTCCATGATGTAGAAACGTATTCTAGAACAGTTCAATGCCTATTTTTCTTCCAGAGATGTAACACATTGTACGTTTTCAAATTGACATTGCATAATAGCTTCTTTTAAATGTTCTTTGAGGTTTAGTTAAAACACGAACAAATTGCGCAACGCCGCGGGCCGTGAACCGGCAAACCTCGTATTTTGCAACAAAAGCCCGTAACGTAGCTCCTTCTTTTACAAGTTCGTGATACGATATCATGTTGGAGCACAAAACATTATCAGCGCCAAACGTCGTAGCTAACCTCGCTTTGTAAATATTTTTCTGTACTTCGTCCAGAATACCGACATACTGTGGGATGCAGCGCCCCGCATGGTACTACCTGTACTGAGACCATTACAAGTATCTACGGCACTTATAGTTGGTATTTAGCCCTTAAGTTCGTTACCATGTACACGTACCATTAACGCTGATACGTTACGCGGTTCCAGTATGAGGTGTTGTTGCAAAAGGTGTATACGGAATTATATCAACTTTACTCCTACGATTACTATAACTCATGGGTGATATACTTGCGATGTGCAATTAGTTCTTTTATTATTTTTTTTTAAGGACCGTATTCAATTTATTTGTTAAATGCAAAGTAGAATTACAATAAATTGATTCAGATAATACGAAACGGTAGTTCTTTAAGTTTTAGTTCTCATTATTTACATTTCAGAGATGTTTACTACTAATACTGGTACGTGCACGATTGTTTCTATGTGTTTACTTCATACATTTAATTTTAAGGAGCAGTTGTTAGCTTCTTAAATAATTATTTTAAAGGGTAAACGTTTTATTTTTATTTTTATATATAATAATTAATTAAACAACGAGCCTAGCCAATATAATGTCAATGGTGTTCTCCGCTTCATATTTATAAGGGTCATAAATTTTCTAAATGAAGAAAGATTATGTTCTTCAGCATTTTCTTTTTCTTAGTGCAGTAGATTCATTAAATATTAAGACATTGTTGCCTTTACTTGTGTCAGTGATTGATATTTCACATTTATGCGACGTCAAGTAGAGAAATGTTTCGGAATTTTATACAAGTACAAGTTATTGCCGGTGCAGATAGTAAAGCTACGGTTGACGTTTTTATGATATAAAATTGTATACTATCGTTAAGGATATTTTATACAGATATGCAAAGGTAATTATACGCCTTAAAAATTATAATATTATATTAAATTTTCGCTGATGTTTTGCCCTGGTAGGTATACGCGCCGTATGCAAAATAGAATTACCGTGACAGCAATTCTCCAGGAATTTAAATCCGCAACATAGTCAAAGTGAAACGGTAGGGGAAGTTAGAAACGTAATTGTTGATTGACGGATGCAGTTGTGGTTTTGATTGCAGGACTTCAGCTAAATTATCTAATTTATCTAATTCTAAATAACATTATAAAACGTAGTCAGCGGAATATTAATTCTAATTAGACACTAATGAAAAGTGAATGAACAGAAGAAGCGCAATGAAGAGATAAAAACGCTTTAGTTATTGTACTCAACATTGAAGAAGCATGTGAGCAGGTAAATAGCAATTGCGACATAATTTGAAAGGGGATTTTATATGTTTCTGGGAACCGCGGTAGAGTAGTGGCCGCGGCGTTTGACTTCGGAGTTATTCTACCAAAGTCGCTCAGGTTCGAATCCTGAGCACTGCACTTTCTCAGGGTGTCTGTGTTGTTTGAGGCATGGGGATTTTCAAGGGTGTGGAATGAGGTTTTTCAAGGGTGGGGCATAAGGTTTTTCAAGAGTGAGGCATCTGTTTTTAACGGGTGGGGCATGGGGTTATTCAAGGGTGGGGCATGGTATTTTTCAAAGGTGGGGCATGTTAGACCTGTGAACAAAAGGATATGTACTGTTGCGGAATAAGCTGGGTGGGATGGGAATAGCGGAGTTGCCAAACGCAACTCCACTATTCTCTAAAAAAAAATTCTGTTTTTGCCCGGCACAACCTATCTAGTTTGACGGTCAGAATATGCAAGCTTCAATGTAACTTGGATATGTAAGCCAAGTCTACGTTACTATGCATGTGATTAAAATGTAGAAACGCTTCTCAAAAAGCACGGTATTTATAACACCTAAATATGAATTTCGGTAGCTAAGCTGTCGTCTTCAGTAGGAACTGATGAGCTTGAAGAATCTAAAGTACCTTGGCTGAGGAATACCTCCGAAGATATGTTTTTTTCGCCACGTCAACAATTGAAGTCCAAACGGTTTTTCCAAAGTTTATTTAATTAAAGCCACCGTCTGCAATCAATACTAATACCTATCCATATAATTCTTTACAGTATATCCAACATTTCAAGCACAGCCTGTCTTCAAAAACGGAAAATCTAGAAAAAGAAAAATGTTTTACCATCATTACTCTAAGCCAAATGAAGCAATTAATTTGAAATATGCAGATTTCTGTATTTTAAATATCTAACTTTTAGTCCTCAGAGATGGATGTTAAGCTAAATTTGAATGAAAGAAATATAAGTTCTCCGGTTTGGAAAATCTAGAAGAAATATTTTAAGATATGCGAGTACTGAACAGTTAATTGATCTCAGGTGGCAAAGTAGCCGACCAGTAAAACGGAGAGAAGCTACAAGAGTTTGAACATATTATACATTTTATGAATTGGCGGCGTTATTTTATAATAATTTAAATACATTTCTCCTGTTAAGATCATGTCGGTTTTTTCTGCATTCGAATACTTTTTATTCTAAATTATTTCCAAACATATCATGCAGGCTCTATGATTCGTAATGCCGCCAATAGAAAAATGGATATGGCGATACCTTTTAATATGTATTTTTGGAATGGTAGGCTCGTACTCTGCTGTTGTACAAGCTTTAAAAAAATGTAAAATATTTTAATTATTATTTCATATTCATCACACTGCTGCTCAAGAAACGCATTAAATGTTAAACATATTTATTTTCAGCATAATTAAGTGTACGAAATGTCCCCTTTCGGTACCAATACGGGGATAGTGGCCGAGTTCAAAATTAATCACGTTGTTTCAAAAATATCTGGACGTTCCTGATTGTAAGACTCTAAATTGCTCGAAATTCTTTATTAGCTCTGCAAAACTACACTTTAAGGTAGCCTTGGGCAATTAATATGACCAATATAAGAGAAATCCAATTTAATAAGCAACAAAAAGAGATCGCGTAGCTCAATAGGTACAACTGCCATGGTGGTTTTTCAGCGGGAATTTCGATCTCTAGGTCGACTCAGCCTTAAATGGGTAACTAGGGGTAATACCCTGGGATAATAACAGGCAGCTGAAGCGTAGTGCTGGCCATACTACCTTGTTTATGATGCCGACCGGCTCTAGTAAAAGTAACAGTTGCACATGCTACTTTTCCAAGGCGTCGTTATGCTGCTAAGGAACATTCTTATTATTTATTATTCACAAACGCTCAAAATACAAGATAATAATGTGCTGCTATTAGTTGTTCCGTTTTAAATGTTCCTCTACATATTTATCAGCTGAAGCATTTATTGAAGTTTAAATGCATATATTTGATTTTTCGCTGATATGAAATCTCAGCCTCTGTAGGACAGCGGGTACAGGCGGCACGGCAAACTATTCGGTAGAAGCTAATAATATAAAATACGCACAAAAAAATCTAGATATACGTACACTACTCGAAGGGAAACCCAAACACAAAAGACACCATCATTCAGTAAATTTAATATTAGCGATAGCATCGATTCAGAGCAAATTGTTCCCGTACACAAAACTGGCCAAACGCTTTGTTTTCGTTGTTATTAGATAAAGTTCTTTGTTTTGGTTCTGTAGATGGCCATTGCCTGGAGCTCGTAAAGCTCTTGATTCGCAGTCTCGTTTGCCTACGCGGCGCTTTTGTTCCCGAGTGCTTGTCACAGAAATACAAACGCAAAATTCCAACTGCGGTGAAACAAGAAGAAGAAGGGTAGACATTATTTCGGCAGGCAAGTCGCAGTGAGTCACTTTCACCTTGAAATATGGATGAACACCTTAAAGGAAACCAAGATAATTGAGAGCATTTACAAGACCCTCAAGAGTAATGGCTTTGGTTCCAAAACCAGACTGCTAATACATTTAAAAAATAAGCTCCGCAATTTTAGAATGAAATTTCGCGTGAATAAATGAGTCATTTTCCGGGATTTTTCAGAATTCTAGTCATTTAAATTTGTGACGTGCCGTTACTATAATTATGTAGACATGATAATTTGTATTATGATATATACAGAGTGCCCATTTTAAAACTCCGAGCCTACATTTTTTTAAGTAGGCAACACACGATACATGTCAATGCCGACTATAATTTTAAAACAAAATATTTCTATAATTAAGATCAGGCCAATCATATTTACATTAACTTGACAGTTTACTAATCAAATTCGTTAAGCCACATTACTTGAACGTGCAAGAAAAAGATTATCGAACATTAATCTTTGGTGCAAAATGTATTCCAACGCTGAAAAAGTGGACATGCTTCTAATTCTGGGTGAATGTCGAAAAAATGCGAGTGCTGCCAGTACTTTGTATGCGCAACGGTTCCCAGGTAGACGAATTCCAACAGACAAAACATTTAGAATGCTTCTTCTGAATTTACAAGAGTATGGGCAATTTTTAAAACCAAAAGCAAGGGCACGGCAAGTTACGGTTGAACATAACGAAGTAGCTGTAATTGAAATGGTTACGAATAATCCCCATACAAATCAAAGAGCGATTGCAAATGCCTTAAACATTAGCAAAGGTTCTGTTTTCAATATTCTTAAGGCGAACAAATTTCACCCCTACCATGTTTATACCATACATAATCTTGAAGATAGGGATTATGAGCATCGTGTTCAGTATTGTCAATTTCTTAGACGGAAATTAAACGTCAATGCGGAATTTTTTAAGTATGGTATTATTCTGCGATGAAGCCAGGTTTTCAAACAACGGCATGGTTAATCGACATAACTGCCACTATTACGCCCAAGACAATCCCCGCTGGATCAGGATAACTCATTTTCAGAGAATTTTTTCTCTTAACGT
>JABXWE010043289.1:0-15181 GCA_014611495.1 Limonius californicus | reverse complement strand
GGGGTGGGATGAGAATCGTGGAGTTGCTACGGCAACTCCACGATTCTTAAAAAAAAAAAAAACAATCGCATTAGGCCAAAATATTTTTGTAGCAAGTTATCTTAATGTTTAGTATTTTAAACAACAATTCTGTTATCAGAAATGGAATAGGAAATTGTAAATGAAAACCATTACAAGTTTTCACATACTCCTGAATCGTGGAATTATTGTACTTAAGGGTAAAAAGTAATTTAAGTAAATTAGAGTAATAATTTCAAATATGAATGTTATTAAGGAAACTTAGAAATAGAGGAACGAAAGCAATTACTGTTAAAGGAAAACCAAACAAGAATTTTAAACAATTTCAAAGTATCGTAGCTGCTCAAGCTTTCCTACACCATGAAAAATATCCGAAGGCAACATGTAGAATCGAATATTGAAAGCTTCCAATTTCACGAAAAATGGCTGCTATTCCAGTCGATCAGCTTGCTGTTGTTCACAATGCCGAAGAAGGTTATTGCACTAAAAACGAATTGGAGACCATTATTTTCATTAGTTACATTCAGCAATTTTCAATGCACTTTTATTATCGCGAATATTAACGCAATTTCAGTAGTATAATTATTTTTTGGTGTTTCCGCATTTCTGATTTATTAACATTTAAAACCATGTCAATAATTTATATTAATTTAGGTTCTGGTTTTAATTAGGAAAACTTTCAAATCTTGCATTTCCATTGATTAGCGAAAGACCACTCACCCAAATTGGGCAAAAACGAAACCACTTGTGATTTTATAACTATTTCTACCCATATTATTCGTTCAATTAATACAAACAACTATCTGTTTACTATCAAAACAATTCCGGGTAATACTGATGGCAATAAACGATTGCCAATATATATTTTTATCCGTTAACATGTAATACATATTTAATTATCGACTCTGTATAAATATTTACATTATTCGAAAATTATACCCGTAAATTTGAACATTTTTATACTATTCTATTTCTATTTCCATAATCACTTATGTTAATTGTATTTCTAAAGCTTTAAATTGTAATACAGGGTGATCCACGGGAGAGTACAAGTCTACCATTCCAAAAACAGGCAACGCAAAATACATATCATAAGATACTGCCATCTAATCTATTGACGGTATTATAAATCAGAGATGCCTGTTTGGTATGTTTCGTATTTTATTCTATTCAGCTTTTAAATAAAGTATTTGAACGACCAACAAATTTCTATTTATAAATATTGAATTTTAAGTATTTCAAAAAAGTAGGGAAAGGTAGAGAGTTCTAGCCGTCCCGAGGTTACCCCCTACCGTTATACGTTCAAGGATAAATTTACTACCCCCAATGTTCACACCACCGCTTATTTTGAAGGTCATTATCCCCATTATTCACAGAACCACCTATTTTAAAGGTTCCTCCGTCTCACGTTTTGCATTATTTATCCTTGAGACACAAATTGGGATGTCTAACTTACATTGGAAGTATAAGTGGAAAAGATTAAATTTAAAAACAAAGCACAATCAATCATATGTAATAACACGAGCAATGTCTTCATATTTATTTAAATCGGTACCTAACAGGCCCTAATCTTTAATATGTTTAGCACACATGATATCAGGATCTCTCCTATAATTAGAATCCTCAAAATAACTATTGTAAGCAGTAGCCCTGTAAAGTACACAATCTAAAGTTAAACATTTATAAAAATAAACATTGTCAAAGTTAACGTGAGGTAAATAACATTGATTTAAAACTGATTTCCTATCTTACATATTGGCGTACGACATATTTAACATCGAACGCGAATCATAATCGTTAGCATTAGCATTCGCATCGTCATATGGAAATCATACTCGCAGTTGTTTGACAGTAGGTCCTTGGATATTACATACAATACACAAAAAATAGAACTTATTGACCACCTCGTGGGTGCTAGACTAGTAGTTGTTAAAATAGTAGGTTGAAAATCAGGTCTGATGTACCAGCTCTTCTTAGTTGAAAGCTAATTTGTATAAGTCTTTGCTATATTTTATTTGCTATTCATGACCATCGTATAAAATATCAACTTCCGTCTTTTATATTTTTAGGGCTAAGCTACAAACACTTATTTATATCTCCGGGTTAACTAATCAAAACGTGAATGGGGAGATTTTATAAATAAGTGGTGGGTTGAATAGTGGAGTTAGTGACCTTGCAAATAAGTGCTGAAGTGAAGAGTGGGCGTAGTGACCTTGTCCCTGACGATACGATGGAGGTGACCTTGGGATGAGCCAGAACTCTCCATATTTCTCTACTCAAATATCACATCATTCATTTTACTTTAATGAGCTTTACTTAATCAGAAAAGTGTGAAGCACATCAAACAGGAATTTCTAAATCATTATAACTATTTGAAAAAAGCTTTCGCAGTACCTTGTGATATGTATGTTGGGCAGCATGTTTTTGGAATGCTAGGTTCGTATTATTCCGTGAATCACCCTGTAAACTTTCAAGTTGTCCAACATTTACAGAATTTGTGTGCTAATATTAAGCATTTTTTCTCGTTCTGGAGTTTTGTAATTGGCCCAGAAATGATTTGGAAAAACATATATTCTCTGTTCGAAATAACAAGACAAAATCTCCTAGAATATTCAGAAGTCAATATTTACTTCTTGACAATTATATTCATATTCAGAATCCCAGCTCGATATCTCAAAAACGTAAGCAATTATTTTCCTCGCCCTTACATGTAATCGTAAATATGAAAATACTATGGGCTTTACAAATTAAATCGCTCCACGGAGAATATATAGAAACTGAGGTTGATTTAATTTGGCTAATAATACGTTTGAGGGAGCTTAACATCCTTAGACCCACTTCTAGTTCCATGCTTGTTCGAGTTTATAAATAGCACTCCAAAGTTTAAGTATGCAAAAATCAATATTAGGGCGAATTGCAAAATCAGTAAGGAATTGTTTAAAGTACAATTATATAGATAGTATTGTGTTTAAATATATTTTTCGCATATTGGTAGATTTTCCGCTGAAAGTAAACAGCTGTCCATCCATTTTCCTTAACTGATAATATTGCAAATATTGGCACAGAAGCCCACGATTACAGCAAACCAGAATTTTTATTCAAATATCACTTCAGGGTTACAAATAAACACCCACATTCAAGAGCCTTTATAAATGCACTCGGCAAATATGTTCCTAACTTTATGTCAGGAGTTTTTCTACGCTTACCGCGTTTACTCTTCTAAACCACTGAAAATAAAAAATAAAAAATAAATAATACAGTAATGTACGGGGTGTTTGTTATTTAAACATAGATCTAACGCAATTAATAATTTTCAGTGTTGTTACAAGAAATTTATCGTACAAGAATACGTGAGAAATAGAAACCTTTGTTTAGAAAATATGAAAAGGTGAAAGCTGTATTCCCTGGTTTATTGACACAAAATCACTGCCTCACGTACTTAAAGAAATACTATCCACCAGAAAATGGTATCAGAAATTGGCGGAAAATTCAGCACAACTGAAAGCGTTCTCCACGAAACAACATTATGAGCATCCAAGTACAAGTAACAAAATTGTTGAACTAGTAAAGAAAACATTTGTTCGCAATTCCGAGTAATCTATCACAAAGGCCTCCAGAGACTTACAATTGCCATTCCAAACTGTAAGAAATACTTCACATTAAAACTTTATTTTTATTATGTGTGCTCGTCCTACACAAAAACAGCTTGTTGAAAATATTCGTGTGCCGCAGGCAATATCTAACACAGTGTATGCATTATAAGTTATCAATAAGAGTAAATTAAACCTCAATATCAAGAACAGGAATAAGAAAAAGTCTAAATGTTGCTCCTTGGTGGTCATTTAGTAGTTCGACTACTACAATCTCCACATTTCAACCCTTTGCATATTTAAGAAAACAAATGGTGTTAGAAAGTTGGTCGAAAATAATTTTACCAGTGTGGGTGTTAAAAGAACATTATTAAAATAATGTAGTATATTATTATTATTATTCAAATATATTAAAAATTTTATAAAATCAACAGTTTTTACTATCGGTAGGGTTAAACAAAAAGCTAAAGTTAAATTATTATTGTTATTATTAATTCAACATATATATTTATTATTATGATGTTTTATTAATAGAGCGACTGCGGGGATGGCTCAGTGGTAGAGAGTCAAGCTTTGGATGTAAGTCCAAACGCTTCCCGGTACGAATCTCTCCAGGGTCGGAAATTTTTCTAATTCCCTGGGTGATCGGTACTGGGTCCCGGTCCCCATTTGCCATTGGGATCAAATTAATGGCACTCTTTGAATTACGGTTGCATTAGAGGAGTAACAAGACCATAAACATAAACATTCACACACAACAGCAGGTTAAGCATGGTTACGCCCCAACACGCTAATATTACCTTTGAAAAAAGGGGGAATGTTGCTTTACTTGCACCTGTGATAAAGATGACCTCCCTTTCATCTAAAAAACTAATATTAGAATATTATTACATACGTTGATGAAACAACACAAAGGGCACACTTCAAACATAAACTTTAAAAGAACTCTTACCTCAGGGTTTATAATATAAATTTGGTAACTGCTGTATAACCTTTAAATTTTTGCGCTGCTTAAGTGAACAAGGCGAAGAACTTATAACATATGGATGCAACAAAGACATGAATTAAATGTTATCAAATTATCTAAGCTTTTTCTTATAAAACGTTAAAAAATTTTAACAATTAAATGAGAAAGTTATATGAAATAAATAGTAAGGTCTAATTTACCAACGCACAAGAAAGTCCTTCAGAGTCCAATGCAGAAAAATTCCGAAAAGATCATAAACTACCCCACTTGGAACAGAATATCGAAAAATTACAACGGGGGACGGTAGTATGAATGCATGAGAAAAAAAAGTAGCTTATCGGAAATTTCAGTTACCTACTATTTCTAAAACTGTAAACAATAACATGTTTTAGTCAATTTTATGTAATAAAAGTTATTCGATACAGCTCTCGTTTTTTGTAGCTGGTTACCACTACATGCCCTATTTTTTCAAGTAGCAGTCTCTGCTTCTCTGGAAGAAGCCGGGGAGACTTTCAATATTCTTGAAGCAAGAAATGAAGATAAAGAAGTTGACTTAGGCAATGTTAAAAAGAAAGCTTTAATCGACCTATACACAGTCATTGGAACAGAATTATTCAGAAAGATACAGTAATAATCTATACTGTATCTGAAACAGTATAACAAAAGTATACACAGATCAGAAAAACTTGAGTTTCTACTTCACACGTATGCTTTCCGAATGAGTCAGTAACATACATCGTAATTATGATCTACGTATGGACGAATCATTGTTCGTGGTAGATATCCACAGTAGTAGTAGAAGTAGCTTCATCCTGATTTCATTGTGAAGACAATGCAGTACTTTTTGAAGATAATGGTTTCGTCAGTAATCTGCAGAGAAATGACAGACAGACTTTGTGTTGTGCAAGGAATGAGGAAGAAATGCAATTTCAATTAATTCACGTAATAACGTAATAAGTATTTCGAATTAATTCTTGTAGAATGACCCTAATAAGTCGGAATAAATAGTAAAATATCATCAACCAAAAGAATTGTCATTAGCATCGACAGGGAATGTGCCACTAATAGATCTAGTCTTTTATAACAAGTATGGTAACTCTGAATATATAACTAAAAAAATCGCGATGTATGGAAAAACCTGTGCACTAGTTACTCAAATACCCAACAGAATTCAATAAGTGTAAATTTGTAGCAACTGAAACATATCTGCTAATTCAATTAATTAATTAATTATTAAAATTAATCAACACCGATTAAACAATGAATGTGATTGCTAAATATACACAATAAAATAGGATAAGTCAAATATATGAAATCGATTTTCCTATTAAGTTAAGAAAAAGTGCAATAAAGAAAGTTGTAGATATATTTTTTTTTCTTCATGTTATTTATAAAGGATTATATAAAACAGTATATTTCATATGATAATTTTAGTTGACTATGTTTTTTAGGGAGAGCATTTCTCTTCTTTCCCCGTTCATTATACTTATTTTAATTTTTCTTTACCAAACCCCCCTGTGGTGTTTCTAGATATTGTAATTTTGTCAAAGCGCCCAATGAACATTTAAATCTAATTTAATTTTATTAGAGTCTGTATGGTCATCAATGTTCCACAGATTCTGTTAATACATACAGTATTTGAACGTGTATGAAGAGCTGGACATGTACGACATGATATGGTAATGGAATCATTATTCATGACTACTGAGGAACTTTTCTATTTCTTTGATAAACAGTTGCCATTTCCAGGTCCTAATGGTGGTCGCTGTTTCTAATGTACCTCAGCACTTCGTTTTGGAATCTATGGAACATATATCCTTTGTGTAGTACATCTCTATAACTGGATGTTGTAGTTCCAAACAGGTTTTAAGATATACTTGTACATCTAAAGCAGTGCTTTTCAAGCTTTATTGAATCACCGCCCCCACGGTTTTGACTGCTAGTAGTAACGCCCCCTGTTGTGGGTACACAGAGGCCCTCGTCAGAGCTTTTTTAACCCACCAATATGAAGTGAAGCTAAATAACTGAAATGAATATTTGGATGTTTGTCTCCCAAAACATAAATGCAGCCCTGCATGTATGCGTGGGAATTATATAGAAAACCATTTACTGCACTTTGGAGATTTATTAGCTTATCAACATTAAAGGCCTCGGTGGAGTAGTGCGGAAACACGCTGCCATCGAGGTCACAGCGAAATGTGGCCGATCGGCTGGGGAGTTCGAATCCCGACTGGAGCGACCGTATTTCTCTTAGTTCAGTTTAGGGTGCACGTTGCATGAATGATTAGTGTGTAAGGGACGCCCGCACCCCCTGAAGTAACGCGAAAGCGGTTCGGGGGGGGACGATAGAATGAATATGAGGACACAGTTTATCAGCATTAGGATTAATATCTGTAAGTAGAAGTCGTAAATCGCCACGTTTAACAACATTCAGACAATTGCTTTGTTTGAACAGCAACTGAAACCGCTTTCGACTACATATGATGTTGAAAACAATGAGCAATTGTTTACAACTCTCACAATGCAGGATAATGGTCAGGAATTTTCTTTTTTGACCAAAATTCTTGCTATGAATTTTAAAGTTTTGGCTTCAGTTCAACATCATCCTGTAACTCAGTCAATTCTTCTTCTATAAAACCTTTACCATCGTCATTATTTAAAAAAGGATTTATAATCCAATCTGGAATTTTCAAATTAAGGAGATCTTCGAACGTCTCCTGCATATCTCATTTCTAGATGATTACAAAAAGTTAGTAGAGTTTCATCAGTTATTTTTTCGTTTCCTCTATTTCCAACCGATTTGGAAATTGATACATATCACGTCGTTCTAGGTTGCGCAAGAAAAGCTTTAATTATTAAATAAATGGTGACATTTGAGTTTTCGTCTTAATAAGAGTTACATCTTGTCCTTGAAAATGTAAGTTCATTGAGTTGAATTTAGTAAATAAATTTGCAAGATAAACAATATCAGTTTTCATTTTCTTGAGGTCATTACTAAGGCCGTTGTTCTTATCCTCAAAAAACTTCACAACAGAGAGAGAGAGAGTTTTTTTGACAGCCACCGAACTTCGGAGTGAAGTAGCAGTCAAAATCTTCACTGTTTTGCTCACAACGCTTTCGAAATACACGATAATTTAAAGAATGTGCTTTAATTTTGTTTATAGCAGTTATGACAATTTGAAGAGAATTGTGTAGTTCATCACCAAGTTGTTTCGCAACTGTATTCTGACGGCGAATGACACAATGACCAGGAATAATATTTGGCACAGAATTTTTTATATAAGCCATAAAACCCTTTAAACTTTACTGAAGCAGACCTTCTAAAACTAATATAGTACCACGTCGATAATTCGAACTAATTGAGAACATTGTGTTTTCGGATTATCGATATTTTCGCATTAATATATATCTTTTAAACATAAAAAAAATACTTTGGTGCGGTTCGGTTTGCAGAAAAATGTTTGAATTAAATAGAACGAGACTATTGGGATTACTGTGAGATACGGATTTAGTTATACTGTATACTGCAAAGTGGGAAGTCAACCGTTCCGTGCATGACTAAAAATCGCTACTCGAAACACAAGCTGTTAATCTCCCTTGAAATGCCGCATTACAATACAGGACGTTGGCGACATTTCACCTGACACCCTGCAACTTGTACATGAGAGAGCGTGCACTATGAAAAAACATGCATGTAAAATATTTGAACTCTCTTACAGTAAGAATAAAAAGTTTGTTTCGAGAATGTTTCTTTTAACTGTGAGTAATCAATCAAATCGTTCAACCGTTTAAAACCGTCCTGTATGTCTGAACAGAAGCCAACAAAGGGCAGCAAACTCATTTTAAGCGAATGCTCAAACACCGTTTGCTCTAGTTGTTTGAAATTTTGTGTGCCACTAATTAGGCTTTATCTCCCTTACGATTTTCATATAAAAGAATGGAGCAGCACTAGACCACTAGGGATGTTTCTCTGAAATTGTAGAAAAACATAGAACAAAAAGTATTGTCTGCAAATTAAGAATTCTAGCTATTTTTGAGATAATTGGATATTTTAAGGTGTATCAATTATTTGTGATATAGTATAGTATATTCTGAATAAGGACGGTTGTTTGCAAGATAAAATTTGATATACAATTTTCCAATTAGTATTCACAAAAATTTTCAGAATATATACGAGGTCGGACAAATATATAACGGGATTGATCAAATACAAAGCATGTGAGGTAGCCATAGGTGAAAATACCTCTAGCGTCCTTGGAAGTAATCTCCCTCGACTTCTACGCACCGTTGACATCGACGATACAAGTCGCAAAAAGCCTGCTTAAACTTGTCGCGAGGAAGTGCGTTTAGTTCGGCAGTAACAGTCCGTTGAATGTCTTCCACGTCGTCAAAGCGCCTTCCCGTGAGGGTCAATTTCAGCTGAGGAAACAGCATAAAGTCCGCTGGAGACATATCCGGCGAATAGGGAGGATGTTCTAAGACTGGGACATTTCTTGTCGCCAAAAACGTCTTCACAATCAAGACAGAATGCACAGCGGCATTGTCGTGTAAAAGGTGTCACTTGCCGGAGGCTGCCAAATGCAGTCGCACACGTCGAATGCGTTTTAGTAAACGCGTCATGACACCCTTGTAGTACAGGCTAGTGACGGTGACACTCGATGACACAAATTCTTTGTGAATGATGCCTTGACTGTCGAAGAAAGTGATCAGCATGGTCTTCACTTTCGATTTTTGGAGACGGAATTTCTTTGGCCTGGGAGACGTCTTCGATCGCCATTGCTTTGTCTCTTGCTTTCTGGAGCGTACTGGAAACACCAAGACTCGTCACCAGTAACAATTTAGTCCAGAAAATTTGGGTCACTGTTGGCTGTTGCAATGAAGTCGCAGGAGGTGTCCACTCGATGCGCTTTTTGCTCAGCGGTCAAATTGTACGGGACAAATTTGGCACAGACTTCCTTTTCTTCAAATCCTTCTCACGAGTACGGGACATGGCCTCATCGCCGTACACAGTTTTCAACATCTCGAATGTTTGATTTGTGTCACATGGGACAGCTGCACTAACTTGTTCATACGCATGCACAGCCTACCACGCAAGTTCTGACAGGATGCCGTTTTAGCTATGTATAGACGAAAGTTCCAGCTACAGTTTGGATATGATTTGGATTAATGGCCGTTCTCCCTCGCAAGGCAATGGCAAACCAGCGAGGTATTCTGCCTAGTAAATCTTCCCTGGAGTAGAAGTGTTTACACTTCCCGTGGTTCGAAGCCTACGTTAAGCTGTAGGTCCTCTATGTCTGTGGCACTCTAAACGCGCAACACAGGCATAGGAGAGAAGATCGCTACGTCTCGTAAGAGACAAAGCACCCTAAGAAGAAGAATAACAGGTACAGAAACTGTCATTTTATTGAATTGATTCTACTACGTCGAGTTGATCTACGGAAAAGGTACAACATTGTCTGTGAAAAACGTATAGGCAATAGACCTGGGCGTATAAAAAATTCTATTTCGTCATAGGGGACCTGTCAGTCCAAGAATCATTTAAGCTGGCTAAAGTCATAGGCACCTTACAAATGGGTATCTTTCGCATTGTACTCCATTTCCAAATTCGACAACTTTTAGGCTTCTCCTGAAATTCATAATAGAGTAGATGTAGTGTATGTTACAAGCCCCTGTTGATTTATTTCAAATCCTCCGTTGGGATTCCACATATGTTAAAACATGAAATATATTTTAGCAAAAACAGGAAACTAGCCATTCTCGTCTCTAGCTGAAAACTGCCACAGAAAACTGATCCATATCTTATGCTGAATTAAGGGAAAATGTTATCACTAATACGACTTTTCTATATTTGATATCTATAACTATAGATGGGACGAAAGTAACAGGAAGAGATGATTATGTTAATAAAGTAATGTTCCATAGAAGAACTTGCTCATACGTCGTACTAGCGGGTACCGACACTCTCCTCTACCATGTATTATTTAAGGTTTAATCAAAATTGTAGAAATACCAGCAAAAGTTTAGAAATTTTAGGCACCATCGTTGTCTGATTAGAAATTTTGTATCGGAGGTTGCAGCGCAAATGTTTTATTTCGTAGCTTCAATGGTATCTAGAACTCAAGTTAAAGGTACATTGTAATCTTTGTGTAAAAAAACATAATAGTATAAGGTATGGTATCCTGCTAGGCATCCGCTAGTGCGCATTCTGGCATTCACACTTGCCACAAATTTAAGATTTTGATAATTGTATGAGTGGCACCTCCATTAAATCAGTAGAAGTTCTAAACTTTTACCGTGTGTTTGAAATACTCTCGTATTCAGTTTAACTCTGGTCATTATGAGATTTTAAATTGAAACAAGTAAGTAAAACTAACGTAGTTTCCTAAGGCATACAAACAGATAGATAATACTTTGAATAGTACCGATGGTATTTCCGAAAAGAATACTTACTCGTAATTTTTTTCAAAGTGCTGATAACAGTCGCCCAACAGAAGCGTATCATTTAGAAAATTCTAAACTCGCACAAATTTTAACTAAACAGTTTTGATTTTGCTACCCTTTTCTAGAACTTAGGCTGGAACATTTCTCAAATGCGACGCGAGACAAGTTACTCTCTACTCCTTTGCAACACTAACCATGATTTGCCTCGCTCATAGTACCTTAGTGATGAATAAATTTATTTTTCTTGGTTTATGGTCGCCATATAATTAAACTTATTAACATAATTTTCAAACATAAAACTATTTGCATTTAGATATATTAAGAACAAGACGACCTTGAATACATGACTAGGAAATTGATAGAACAATACCGTAAATTGGGTTTAGATCATCAGCAAAGCAAAATATACGGCATTTGGAGAAATACAAAAATCTTCTGTTAGAAACCCATAAATGTGACGAACGCAAATATCTCGACATGAACATAGATAAACGTGAAAGACTCAATAAAGAAATAAAAGTAAGATATTTGAACAATAGGGGAGCCATCTTGCATCTAAATGGTATCCTCTGAGACAAAAATATAATAAAGAAGATAGTAGAGTGTCGTTACGTATGGGTCGAAAGTGTGGCAAATAAGCAAAGTAAATATACGAAAACTATTGGGAACCGCAATAGACTTCTGGAGACGATCAGCTAAATTATAGAAATTCCACAATGACTAAACAACTTTTATGGTTTGGTTATACACAGCGTATGGATGATCAAACGTTACCAAGGAAAACAATGATATGGAACCCTACGGGGCGACAGAAAAGAAGAAGGCCAGTAAGAAGCTGACAAGAAGGCATAGGCATAGTTTTAAACGAAGACCAATGTAATACTAGACATCAATGGCGAACGGGAATTAGAAAACGCTGACAAACGTTATAAACCAACACATGTATATTAAGAACAATATAACGCACATTTTGAAAACATCTTTAATTTTTACTAGACAAGCTTCCAATAACGTTTAAAAGTGATATCGTATCATTATGTAATGATGGAAACAAATGTTTAACCCTCGGATGGCGTTCTCCAAAATACCTCTTTAGGTGTTTTTCTATTCCTCGAAGCTATTATGAAGATGCTTTAAAATAAATTTCGTGGAAAAAATATTTGGTATACCTGAGTGAATCCGCTGAGATCACTTGAGACCGGAAGGGTTGCTTTCTGTGTGGGTAACGAAAACAAACATAATAATAAGTGTGATAGTTTCATTTGTCAGACATGTGGACGGGTTACTGTAAAAAGGAAAGCAAATCATGTTAGAAGTAATTTTTAGGCTATTTGTGAGAAGAATTTGTATTGAATAAAAGCGTTATGTGTGGATGTCAAATTTATTACCGTTTTTAGTCTGCAGGTCAATAACTGCAAATGGCTGTAAAAACAGAAGTTTTATAATTATATTATCATATGCAAGCTTTTATTGGGAACATGGAGATTTTGGATCTCCGCGAGTGTGGTTAGTAGCGACCCATTTCCACCATCCACGCAACTGAAATTATTTCCGCCAGGCGAGTGTTAATAAGGAATCATAACCGAACATCTGTTGGAAATATTTTATCTATATATTTGAATAATGCACAAAATGAAGACTAATAAAGTTTCATAGCAAGTATCAAATAATTAAAAGCTGATAATTTGATTTTAGAGAGGAGAAAGAACTACGAAACAAGTATTTCATGGAAAGTTAAAGTCCGTATTTTTGAAGCTAGCTAAACCATTCGCTATTTGATCAGTGATCACATACACTTGGCAAATCGTGATTTTGAAGGTTATCAAACTCATACTTATCTATCTGACGGATGACAACAGCCAAACTGAATAACGTAGAGAGCTTTGACGCTCATTTGAAATAGGATGTACCGCAAGGAGTGGATTTAGGTCCCATTCTTTCTTGATTTACATTAACCTACTTATTATTATTATTATTATTATGAGGCTTACACACACAGGCCTTATAGGCCCATCGCTTTGGTGTAACGGAAGGTTAAGCTAGTTTGTGCTACGCACAACAGGACGACTCTGCGGGTCACCGTGTTGGTACGTAACGATGCGTAATCTGCCTGGTGTGTGGTGTATTTTTATGTATATGATCTTGTTACTCCTCTAGTGCGATCGTAACACGAGAAGTGTCAATACTTTGATCCCCAATGGCAAATATAGACCGGGACTCAGTACCGATCACCCAGGGAATTAGAAAGATTTCCGACTCTGGAGTAATTCGAGCCGGGAAGCGTTTGGAAGGACTATTACATCCAAAACTTGACTCTCCTACCACTGAGCCACCTATGTCCATCACCTACTTATAGAACCCTTATTATTGGAAACTTAATTTAATCTGACACTTAATTACAAATATCTAGTAACTAGATTCGCCATCTCTAAATGCAAGTACAATAAAATGTCTATTCTTAGTAATTTCCTTCTCGATTTACTGTAGTCATACAAGTTTGCATAAAAACGTTTTTCGCTTAAGGCGGAAAATTGTGACTTACGAGTAATTTAAAAAGAAAATGTAGTAACGTATTTAAATATTCATGTTGACAGGAACACGGAACGAAACATTTAAATTGCAAGTTTAGAAAGTTAGTATATAAATTTAAAGTTCTACGATATATTTTGTCAAAAAAGTACAAAGACGTTTACAACGCCTTGGGCCAGATGCGCGTAAATTATTGTCTTTCGCCTGGCGGAGTACTTATAATGAAAAACCTAGAACTCTTAACGGCACTGAAAAATATTTAATAAAATTGCTGTTAGAAACAATTCGCTTATATAATTATAAACAAAGAATAAACTATGAAAAAGATACCAGCGCCTTGAAACTTATTAAAGATACACACGTAGTTCGTAGAACATTCAGTCCATGTAAATAATAAGCAATATCAAATATCAGTAAATATTGAAAATCGATAGAACTCGAAGGAAATCTTCCAGTATACAATAATTGTTTTTCACACTCCATGTAGGAAAATTATGTTCAAACCATCACCCCGGACAATTTATTTTTTAAAATGCACTTCGTATCCTATACATTTTTTCTGTAGGCATAATTTACTACCATCTAGGATATTTCGGATATAAAAATACACTTTTCACTACCTAAAAATAAAAAGTTGGGCGTCACACTATAAGAAAAAACAAACAAGAAGATGCAAAAACAACAATATAAAGGATGATCCATTGAAACAAAAAGGAGAAATGCGTATAAAAAGGAATATTCGAAGAATTAATCAATATACCAAGCTACATATTGTGCTGTTCTATACGAACAACAATCAGAAGAATACCACAACGCAAAAGCCTTCGTTAGCCAAAAAGGAAAGAATTTAGCTCCCCAACGAACCAATCTTTACTTAAATACATATTTTAAATTTCTAAGTTACTTATTTAAAACATCTTTTAAGGAAATCATAAAACAAAGCGTGGGGCCTGGCTCACGGATTCATCCAGTCTATGCATTAATTCTGGATCTCTTCCACCTGTCACAACTTTTCTTTACCACAAACCCTACACCATAGGTTCTCAAACTTATTTCGCCCACCGCCCACTTTGAGAATAAAACATTTTCTAGAGCCCCCAAAATTTTTTAACTTACCATCTGTTGCGCATCTTAAAAGCAGCTATTGCAAATATTATTTTTGAACGTGCCATATGATACGGATAAGAGATAGACAGAATATGGCCCATACACTATTTCTGAGTTCAAAGAAGAATTTTTCAATGAGAGCAATTAAAACGCATACTTAATCATATTTAGAAGTATTTTTATTAACATTAATTTAAAACAAAAGCTTTAAATTTAAAACATATCTAATGTGAAGAATGAATCTGATGCACTTTAACGAGTTACATCCGGCTCGAATTTACTTAGCAACGTTACTACAGCACAAAACCCGCGTTCAGAAAAATACGACGATGGGAATGCTATCTAAAATCGTTGAACAATCGACCATATCCAGCGTACAGGGATTGGCTTCTGCAGCCAAAATTCTTGGTAGCCATTCTTGAATTTAATTTTTAATTCCTCGTTTGTTGCCAGTTCTATAAGTTGTTCTTCTAACTGGGATGATCCTGCTGTGTTGAAATTTGAAAAAGGATCCAACACCCAGTCTGGT
>JABXWE010043288.1:0-11777 GCA_014611495.1 Limonius californicus | reverse complement strand
TTTTATTTTTTAGCATTGAATTAATTTGATTGCTGTGGTCACAGCATGCTTGAGTTGTCTGTATAGTTGGTTGCCTACACAATAGGCGAAATTGACGCGTTTCTTTTAAAAGGATACATAGGCTATGTATACTAAAAAGAAAAATTCCCTCTATATATATACAGTGCGTTCGTAAAATGTCCTTCCCCTACTAACTTTTGAATGAGTTGACATTTTTTTACTAAATTTGGTGTACTTTAATGGGGGCTAAATACTACCTCTTAGCCCATATTTAAATTTTATAACATTCAAAACGGCGGCGGCTAGGCGCCATCTTCAACTATTTTTTTTAAACGGCAATGGGGATCGAGTGACACTTCGTTTGAAAGGTATTTTAATTCTGCGTCTGATTTTTGAGTTTCATAAAAAAATATTAATCCAGAAAAAAATGATTAAAAATAACAAGTATATGGAAAAAAGAAGGCACCCGGAAATTTTTTGGCCGGATCGATTTGCGGTCCGGATATGTTGTTGGGCTCGTCAAGGATAACAACTTTTTCTTATGGTACTTTTCCGTATCACGTACCATTCGGCCGCCAGAGGCGTCCAAAGAATGAATGAAGAATCGCGTTCAGCACGTGTCCACGTCATTGCAGCGTGTCGGTCAAATTTTCAATCTGTTCGCATAAGTACAGCGCATCGACGGCCGACAAATGCGATTCTAACATCCCCGAAGGAAGCCCGGAGGACGCCGAAACGTCGAAAATAGAACGTAAAAATCTGCATAAAAACTTAGCCGGCGTAACCCTGCGGCCCCTTCGTGGATGCTAGAACCTACCGTCGATACACCGTACTTATGTGAACAGATTGAGCTCGTGATCGACCCGCTGCGATGACGTGGACACGTGCTGGATGTCGATTAGTGTTTCGAATTTAGACGCCCCTGGAGGTCGAACGGTACGAGCTGCGGGAAAGTACCATTAGGAAAAGTTGTTGTCCGCAACGAGTCTAATAACATATCGGGACCGCAAATCGAACCGGCCGAAAAAAGTTTCCTGATGCCTTCTTTTTTCCATAAACTTGTTATTTTCAATCATGTGTCATTATTTTCTGGATGAATATTTTTGTATGAAACTCAAGACCCAGACGCAGAATTAAAATAACTTTCAAATGAGGTGTCACTAGATCCCCATTGCCATTTAAAAAAATAGTTCAAGATAGCGCCTTTTCGTTAGTTATAAAATTTAAATATAGGCTAAAAAGTAGTATTTAGCCTCGCATTAAAGTACACAAAATTTTGTGAAGAAATATCAAGTCGTTCAAAAGTTAGTAGGGGCGGGAAGGCATTTTATGACCGCACTGTTTATATAAAATGCTGAAATATACCCTCCCTTGAATTCACACTCATTCCATTTTTATTCCTAAAAATAAACATAATATTAAAAACGTTTTGACGAAATCAACTATTAGATTTTCGATATAACCTTCTGCTAATTATTGGTTAAATGCCTAAATTGCATCTCATTTTGAGAAGTTTTAAAAAAAAATCATAAGTTTCAAGTCAAAAATACTTAATAATTATGTAATTTTGTCTAAATAGAAACACTATTCACGTATCAAATAATTTTTTGAGTGTATGCATTTTATGTTTATGCTTTTAAGTCTATTGTCAAATGCGAGGTACGACTTGTAGTCTAAATTCAAAAGTACCTAATTTTCCAAGTAGGATTCCGGGTCATATGTAATCAACGCCGATTTTTATTGATTTTGCATTAAAGTTTCGGTTTATGTATTCGTCGTATAAAATGTTGTTGACTGTAAAAGTTATAATGTGTAGGGAACATTTATAGGACAGCGTGTACGCCTATTACGGTTTTATTACTTAATGTTGTTGTTCGACTCGACAAAGTTATACTAACAATATTTAAAAAAAAAATTATTCAACGTTATTTACTATGTCAAATTGAGATTCGCATTTGGAAGGCACTTGGAGCTCAGCTGATTCTTATTTTTTAACCTAATTCCAGACAATAAATGAATCAAGAGTATTTATAGTCTTGGTACAATGTGATGATTCGCATCTTGAATAAACCTTCACAATCTCTCGACTTTTAAATACACGAAATAGGTATTACTCTATCTGCGATTTCGTTCAGTTATCCAAATTATGAACTTAACAGTGAATCATTTTAAACCGACCAATCCCTTAATGTGAATAATATTTCGTAGAAGCATTAAAGTAAATTAATATTCTTCTAAATTTATATTTCTTGAAACTGACTGTCAAGTTAAAACGGAAACGACCACACACTTTTCTACGAAATTACGATTTCCCTAGAAATATGAGATTTAACTTTGATTATTATTCGCATTTCTCGAATTTTCTAACTTTGAGCTCTTCTTCTTACGGTGCCTTCTCTGAATCAGAGGTTGGCGATTACTTTGAGCTTAGGTTTTCTTAATTCGGGTAACAAAAATAAATAAAAATACAGAAGAGGCTGTATCGAAAATTAAGAGCGTTTACGCGTGGTTATTTTTTTCCAACGTATTTTTTTGGTAAACAACGGAGCCAATCATAACATGTGTCTTTAGGAATATCTAATTTTTGTATTTTTCTATAATCCTAGTATGGAAACGTATTGTGATTCTAAAAAATACAGTGGAAAGCAGATGTGATTACAGTAAAAGTATTAGAGTTGCCTACAGATTGTCAGAAGAAAAATTCTTAACGTACAAAGTGTGAAAGCAAACGAATTGCTTAATGATTCTTGATAAACTAATAAATACCCAATCTCAAGGGGAAGGTCATGTGTCTTCTATGTATTCGATAATACAATACAATTTATAGACCTGCTCTATTAGTATGATTTGCAGGAAAGGCGTACTTTCGAAATATCAGCAGGAAATTTACTAGGATGACTAGTTTACTAAAAAAAATCTGAAAAGCTGTAAATATGTAGTCGGAAATTCGTTGTTTGTTTTTCTCGGCTTTTCCTGTGTTCACAAATTTCAGTAGTACTTGTCAGGAGAGACCCGATTGCCCTATGTTAATATGTACAAACTAATTCATAGCTAAACGGAAATTAGAAATAATTAAAATTCAGATCGTACGCAGAGAAAAATATTTTAAGTATGCGAAAGTTACGATGAAGTAATTCAATCATTTTTTAAATGTCACAGCTTGCATATTTTATTTCTTATACAATTTATATGCTAAAATTCAGTCTAAACCTAAGGTTAAACATATTAAATAAATTCAGTAAGAAAAATTCTACGGTATTTATGATACAATTTGAGAACAAAAACATCGAGAAATGAATGCCCTTAGAAGAATAGAAAATAAAACAAGAAATAGGATCACCAACGGCAAAGATGTAACAGTATTCCCATAAACGAGTATCTAAGAGATAGAAGGATACAGTGGGAATAAGAGACAGGTCACCGACAAGAAGGAGGAGTATAGATAGACCGAGGAAAAGATGGAGAGGGTCCATATAAGGAAAATGGTTTAAGACAAATTGCTTGCAGAAGAGAAGAAGATGACCATGTACAGGGTTGAATCAGCCATCAGGCGCACTTTCAGATGGCGAAGAGGAGGACAAAAACTGGTCCAGTACCTTGGTCTCTATGTTAAAAATGGTTTGCACAGATGGTAAGCATACCTGACAAGACTAAAATCGTGTCAACAGTCAGGATGATGCAAAACAGTAACTTTAGTTGGGCAGGGGTGAACTGGAGAAGAATAAGAAGAAAAGACTTTCCGGTGTTAAAAGAATGAAACTGCAGAGATTCAAAAGGAGAAGTGCCGGTACCCAAACTGGAAGGAATACGTATAATGCTAGTACTACTCCGAGACCAGGAGTACTTGCAAAGGCAGGCATAAAAGTAACCGTTCGGATACCAGTGTTCCAAGTGAGAAAACAAACTCTCCAAAGACCTCTTATAGAACTCATATTCGGACATCCTAACGTTCTAGTCAATGATGAGCAGGTGGGGCTGGTAAAGGACCACTTGCTGTCACAGCTCATCATCTCCATGGACGAAATATCTTGGAGGGCGATTCGAAATCAACTCCAATGTAGACCTCATAATTATAACAAGGATACATTTTGATAGATATGCCCGACAGGCTTCCAGTCCAATTTATTTGCGTTTGCGTTCAGGGCATAAAGATGAGATGATATAAAAATATGCTAATCCTTAGTTTGGAAGTGACAATAGAGCAGCATTCAAAACACGCTTGTCAGCAGAATCAACTCAACAGTAGGTACCAGAACACTTGGACACCACAGGCAATGAAAATGCAAAGAGAGGAGCAGAACAAACCTTGAACCAACAGACGGTATTGCAGTATAATTATTTCACATTTTTATAATTATAACAGTAGCGGCAAATTATTTGCGTATGTACGATATTCTGTTTAGATTATTATTACAATATCAACAAAATGGAGATGTTTGCTGTTTAAAAATCCAATAGTGTCAGTATTTATAAACAAATACTTGTAAAAATCGCTATTATAGAAGATGCTCGGTTATACCAAAATCTTCCCCGTGGAAGAAACACGTTTCCAGATAGATGAAGTAGCGGTGGATTTAGAAGAAGTTACCAAATACAGCGTGGAACGCAGCCCACGTGTTCAACTAGTTTAAATATGCATTTTTATACAGAATCAATTTAATTTTTTTCATTCCATGGCATTAATATTCCTTAACAATTTTAAATTCAAAATTCACTGTATAAAAAATAGGACAATTGCAGAACGAGGAATCTAATCAAAGCAGAATAATTTTGATTACGCAGTTTTAATGGCAAAAACTAAAACCGCAGGAATTTCTAATTACTGGTGGCGATGAGTGGAAACGCTTTTGTTAGAAAATGCAAAGAATTGTAGACAAAGGCATTCGCTTTGTTTATAGGAACTAATTGTCTTCAATTTCAATTCAGTAGCAAATAATGAGAGATTAACTTGGAACAGAAGCTTGAAATGCATCGTTGTGTAATGCAGCGATTTTCGAAGCTGAATGGGTATTGTATGTAGAAGCTAAAAGCTTCAAGTGCTACGCTTGTAAAATGTCAAACTGCTTGCCTGACAGACAACAATGGTAGCAATAATAAAATCGAGAATGTAGATTATGGGTTTAATATAAAATAACATAGAAAATTGTAAATAGTTTTTTGTAAGTCTTCTGAGAGAAAGTTTCCCCGTCAAAAGGTTTTCTAGCAGTTCCAATTTTTGTGATGTCTTTTTAAGATATAATTCTTTAACAAGTTCCATTACATTAATATTTGTTTATTCAACAGTATGGTGTATCTCGATATCTAAATTATTCTCATACATTGAAATTATAGAGAATGCCAAAGTATGTCATGATTAAAAGGCGTTTCGTTTGTCTCTTACCAAAATTTTGTCTTTGTTGCGTGTATTAAATTACCACAGGTATAGAGAACCTACAGCTTAACGTGCGCTTCGAATCGTAGGAAGTGTAAACGCTTCTACTCAAGCGAAGATTTATTATACAGAATACCTCGTTGGCTTGCCATTGCCATGCGAGGGAGAACGGCCGTTAAAAATCCGATGTACCGGTGCCGGGAATTCAACCCCACCGTAGAAGTCTAACGTGCTAACCTCTAGCCTACGAAAAGGCGTTCAAATAATTAAAAATTGCAGGTTTTTTGAATTATGCGAATCAAATTCCCACTTAGAGTTTATAATGTATTTAAGACAGAAAACTGTATAAAAGCAACACAACAATACGAGGGCTATTGAGATGTGTTATTACTATTTTCGTAAAATTTGATATTTGTTATTGTGAAAACAATGGCGGCTTAGAAATTGAGCGAGTAGTTTATTTACAGTGAACGTTTGAAAAAAGTAATTTTGTGAAAAAATGGAAATTTCACATAAAGGTTTTCGTTGGATGATTTTTTAGGATTTTAGTAAGGGGCTAACTCAACAACAATGCACAGAATCGTTTCGTTCAACTTCTGATAATGAAGCACCATCAGAAAAGACTGTTTACAATTGGTTTGCAGAATTTCGTCGTGGTCGTGCGTCCGTCAGTGATGAATTTCTTAAAGGTCAACCAACATCGGTTGTTATTCTGAAAAACATCGATGCTGTGCGCAACATGATTGAAGAAGATCGGCATGTGACTTAGAGAGAGATGCGAGGCATCCTTAGGCATATCGAAGACTGCAGTATATTCGATTTTGCGTGAAAATTTAGCTGTGAAAAAGATCTGTTTCCGATGGATTCCGCATAATTTGACAAAAAAAGGCTCGTGTTAATTGGTGTAAGGAACTGCTCAAGAAATTCGAGCGAGGAACTGCAACATCGTAAAGCTGACGAAACTTGGATGTATTCGTATGAACCGGCAACTAAACAACAATCCACTGTTTGGGTGTTCCACGATGAACCGAATCCCACAAAAGTTGTTCGTTCACGAAGCACTTCCAAGAAAATGATCGCTTGTTTTTTGGGTAGCACTGGACATGTCTCAATCATTCCTTTAGAGGATCGAAGAATAGTTAACTCTGAATGGTATACAACAATTTGTTTGCCAGAAGTCATCGACGAAATCAGGAAAAACAACCGCAAACGTTGCATGATTCTTCATAATGACAATGCCAGCTCTCATACAGCACGTCAAACAATTGATTATTTGAAGGAAAAAAACATCGAATTAATGTCTCATTGTCCTTGTTTTTGAGATCGCAACTTCTGAGTGGAAAAAATGTTTCGAGAATTGGTTTGAACGCGTGTACAAGTATATAAATCCTAAAGGCGAATATTTTGAAAAGCAATAAAACAGTTTGTTCCAAAAAAATGTTTAGCTTTCCTTGTTTTTGTAAAAACTTAAAAAGCTGCCCTCGCATGGACAAAATTGTACTAAAACACCTTCTAAAAGTATCAAATCAACTAATGCAGTTTTCGCACGATCACATTATGACCGAGACGCTTACATGCTTTCTACGTCCTAAATTTTAGGCCGAACTTAAAAATTTTTAGAAACGGATCAGTTGTTTCAAATTTTAGAAATTAGTTATTTGCATATAATACCTTCTTGGAATTTCTGTGCTTCAACAATTTATTTTACAAAACCTGCTAAAAGTTATGTAATAATTCCGTATCCCTTCTATTTGTCTTTACTTTTCCAAAAGGTAGACCTACATTATTGGAAACCAGACATATTTTCGAATATATATCCGTATTTGTATGTAGCAGACCAGTACCGTTTTCGATAGGAATAAGAACATTAAATTGACCCTTTATGATGGCATTTATTATTAGAATTCTTTTACCAAACAATATACGTGGGCGAAAAATTCGCCTGTATAACGACTAAAATTGAAAAAAATTAAGAAATTGAAACGTAGGTAGGACAGTTTTGAGGTTAAATGAAGCAATTTAGTTAAATTTTGTATTATGTTGCGTTTATGCGGTCGAAATTTTGGCGATAGTATTTCAGAAGTACTGTCAATTGTTGATACCAAACAATTGTGAAAATGATTAAGAAAAGTTTTAATTTATAACACCTAATTGTGAATAAAATTTTCTTCTCATTTTGTAAGGTGACAGAAGCCAGAAAAATCTAGAAAATTGTGGTTACTCATTGCCACAGTTTGTGTTGTGTCTAGTAAAATTATGGTTTACAACAATTTCTAAAAATAAGCAAAATGATGAAATTGTAATCATACAGGGTGTTGGAAAAATAGCTTAAAATAGTTTTAGGTTATATAGTATAGCTCAAAATAAGTCGTAAAATCATATTCTAGATATTTGCAATTTTGTATTGCTCCTCAAATTAAATTCCTATTGTATTTATCACATATGTGCTAAGAACACAATTTTTTTTATCACCTTAGCATCCAGGAAATATCTTTTTAATTGTCTGCGACTACCTTAGAAGTCTAGTTTTTACAGAGCCTGTAAAAAAATTAGAAAAACAACAGACGCGAATATAGCACAAGCGTGTCTTACAATCGGGAAACATCCAATTATTTTTTAAACATTAATTTCTTTGCATTAAAGGGGAAATGTAGAACATTTAATTTAACTGAAAATAATAATACTTGGCATATAATGCGTCTTTTATGACATTTGTGATAAATATAAAAGAAACACAGTACAAAATTGCAAATACCTTATAGCACAATATTGAAAGAAAGTGGCGTTTAAAAACCACTTTCATGTGGAAATTATTAAAATCATTAGAAAATTAATATGTATGTATTTTAAAAATACGTCTAAGAAAATGTTTCTTCAGTGGAAAAGTTTTGTAAAGCGGTCGTTTCATTTTTAAAATGCATATTTATATCGAGCAAATAGGGTTTTCAAAATATTTAATCATCCTTTACATGAAAATCTAGGTGTTTATTCTTTTTTTGCTATTCAGTAGAATGCTTAAACTTTGCAAAGTTAAACAGAATTGTCCTGCATTTGCCACCCCGACACAGAAAGATAATAAAGATAATAAACGATAATAAAGAAAAATGCTCGTAATTAAGAATTCTTTTTGATAGTTAACGGATCTTCTCAAGCGTAAAAATAATTAATTAATATTTAATAAGCAAAAGAGATCCACGTGTCACAGGACTGTTTTGTGAAGTAAATAATTTTGTACCATTAAATATATACCCGGCAGAAAAAGTCGTTGCTTTAATTCTTATTATAATTTGAAACTTTAGTTAGGTAAGCCGACATTGCTATGCTGCACATCATTATGCTGCAAAGGGAAGTTATGCGTGTTTTATTAAAGTCGAAATTGAAAATCATATCTATAAACGAAGTGTCAAAGACTGATACTACCAGTAAAATTAAACTACAGCGAAATGGTTTGTAAATAATTAAAAATAATGCGTAAATTAGATTTTCAATTAATAATGAAGATTATCATTTAAAAAATCTCGGAATGAAGTTTGGATGATAATAGTGGTTCTGAAATTAGCAAGAAACTGTTTTGTTTGTTATACGTCAAGCTGTAGAACATCACGTCATTGTGCCAAGTAATTATTTGTAGGCAGTTTATATTATTTTATATTAAAATGGAAGAAATTATAATATCGGGCTAAAAATTTTTTTTCAATTAAGAAGGCGCTGATGTGAAAAATATGTCAAATGATTGTACTCCGTCATTTTCGAGTGTGCCTAAACATATATTACTAAATTGAAAGGCTGAAAACTGACTGACAATTGACAGTTCAATAACACCGGAAATCATTAAAAAAATTCATGATATGAGTTTGGTGCCTCACCGAATAAAGGTTTTTGTAGGTTCAAGACTGCAGCCAGCTCAAATGAGTGTGCATTTTCTAATCAAGCTGAAGAATTGGATACGAAAAAGCTATCGGTGTTTGCTAAAAATTGAGCAAAACTGAATAGAATTCAAATTTCTGAAGAGTTCTGGATTGTATGAAGAAGAAGAATATAATCCGCCAGTATATAGGATGATTCGGGAGGAAACCCCAATGTTTGGAAAATTGGTTCTGGTGGTTAAAATAAGCAAACAGAGTTCTATAAATGTAGGTCCGATTGTCATCTGTTACAGACATATACAAGCATTTACTTACCCAGCATAGTTTTATTTGTATAGTATTGTATTTAATCGAGCGAGATTTAGGACGCGGTATTCCAAGCATAAGCACAGCAGCCATAATGGGCTTATTGTACAGCCTAACTAAGAATTTTGCCTATCTGGGGTAATTCCAACTCCAGAAGTGATTTTTAACGTGTCACACATCGCAGTGGCACGGAACCTACGGCTTTACTTTTTATCTGACAGAAAGCGTACTTTTAGATTTTTCTCCGCTAGAAAAATCTCATCGACCGACCTCCGCCAGGTTCGATCACGCGTCCATTAGATTTAAAAACAAGTGCGTTAACCACTAGACCACCGAGGCCGGTACAGCTTTGTTTACTTACGCTCCTATAGGTGTTATTTCACTTTAAGCATGCAATGCTAAACAATAGATTCTCGTTTTGTAATTGTCCGATTTATTTTGTTGGTAGATTTAGAAACGAGTATATCAGGGAAGTAATGGAAGTAGATGTTGACGCCACAGAAATAATTGAAATAAAAAGACTGAGATGGTACGGACACGTGCAGAGAATGCCAGATGAGAGGTGACCAAAACAAAATTTTTGAATGGCAACCACATGAACGTAGGAAAACAGGAAGACCACGAAGAACGTGGTTAACGAAGTACGAGAAGCCATGGACAGTAGAAATTTACAGGAAGAATGGCAAGACAGAAAAGCATGGAAAAGGATGCGAGATGTGGCGACAACCGTAACAAACTCGCTGTATGTATATTGCTGTGGTCCGCCTATTTTACTTTAAAATAATTATTATATTATTATAAAATTGTGCCTGGTTAAACTTACTATGTTGGGCGCCATAAGCAAATTAAACTCTTAAACAAGATATCCCTTCTTGAATAGATATTAAACATATACAAATCAATAAATTGTTTAACCAACACAAGTCAAATATTCTCACAAACCTTTTTTAGTTTATCTCAGGAAAGCTGCTACAATTGGTCGTTCTATATACCTTTTCTAACTGGCAACAAACATGCACAACAAAAGAAAACATAAAGAAATTCAAATCACAATTATCTGTGCTTTCCCTTTTATAAAACATAAATTAAATATGTCACACCAAATTCAAGACAATAAATAACTACAAGGTTTTATTTATTTGTTCTTTTAATTTTTTTTTATTACAATTTTAAACCTCTTTTAATTTTTTTATTGTAACTTTAAACCTCGTACCCGTTTTCTCTAAAAACAAATTCAATGTGGCGGGCTACGTAGCAATCCCCATTTTGTGTCGCGTAGGCTCACTGTACGTTAAGTAAAAAATGCGTCGTCGGTTTTGTTGGCAGAAATAAACGTTGATAACTGCAGTTGGTGATGTCCAAATCCAGAAAAACAGCAATCAGATGTACACATACACAGGTAAACGCTTTCCCAATCTTAAAACACCAGTAATAATTGTCTGTTGAATTGGTAAATTCGAAATCCACACATCTAACCTCAAAATTCATTTTCAGTTTTGTATTGTGTATGAATCCAATAATTTTATTTATAATGGCACTTTTAATTTCGACGAACTTCCTTTTATTCTATAGCACTTTTTATTTCTCTGAACAACCTTGTTTTTTTTATTGGTTGTAATTAAAATTATTTAATTGCATTATTTCTTGCAGAATAATGACATTTAATTATTTGACGTTTGGATTTTATACTTGTCAAATTAAAACAGCACACTCTCGAATGACGATTCTTGAGACAGAGGACGATCAAACCCATGCCAACGTTCAACTCTTCTCCAAATTCTAATTTTCTTGATAATTTTCGTAAATTTCACATACGCAGAGAGAACAAACACTTTAGATCGAAGATAAACGGTGGAGGAACATTAATTTACTTAAAAACACAAACTCGAGCATAATTTATAAAGATTGTGGGCTACACGAGGAACGTACTTTCTCGTTGATGGTTTTAATGCAACTTCCTTGTTTTTTCACAAACGATTACGGAACAAAACTTTCAATTTTTTATGTGAACCCAGAGGCGTTTCACGAATGAAATCGCCGCTCTAAATTAACTAAAATAATTAGAAATTTCTATAAACTACGATAACTTCCTTATAATTAAAGCTATATAAAAAAGGGAAACACCAAAATGTTCCGTGCAAAATTGATATCTACACTACATATTGCTAATAAAGTATAAGAAAGTTGACAATTAAACTTTTTCAATTAAATAAATAAATTATTATAAACATATT
>JABXWE010043286.1:0-15817 GCA_014611495.1 Limonius californicus | reverse complement strand
AGGTATTCATGTGTCTGATTCTTGATTTAAAGTATAACACTGCGAAAAACAAATACTAAATGATGCATCATATAGTTGTTAACGAGGAAAATTAAAGACATTTCATTATTATCGAAACCTCCTGATATAATGGCCTACGCCGGAATATTACCATGCTGAAAATAATATTTCGTCGTTATTTATCGTGTCAGTTCTAAAATTATAATAAATACAATTAAATGTTTATTTCCTGATACTGTGGATTTTACGAACAATAAATTGTCTTGACACATTACCGAGTTATTTCGCACAAAATCTGTAAATTTATAATAGAAGAATAAAAGAAGGAAATCGATTAGCGCCGCCACTGGTCGGATCAATCGTCTTTATCTATTTCATTGGAAGTTCTTGGATGATGAGGCAGACACGTGGCATATCGTTTTAATGCTAATGCACCTCTGACATTCGCCAATCATTTCCTTCCTTCCCGAAAGGAAACGTTGTGTGCCTATTAAGGCGTTTCCCTTCGCCAAAAACGAATTATCTCTCCGGTTGTTTATGAACGCGACGACCTTCTAATTACACGTGTTAGCAAAATAAGGCCGATTAATTGGAGCCGGTGCGTCCTGAAAAATGGATGCAAGCGTCACGAGCGCCGGCTGATGTTGCCCCCGATGCGACTTCTGTATTATGCATAGTGTTATAATACATATTTCACAGGGGCGACGGCTAATGTGGTAAGAGATAATGGACCAGCACATCGCATCGAAAAACACCACTTTCCTTTTTATTTTTAATGCTTATTCATTGTGAATGTAACAAAGGCCTATATTTTTGCCGAGGGCGCAACTAAACGCTGGTTTAGGAAAACAGAGGCGAGGTGTACAAATAATGCACGTAATAAAAATTAAATTTTATTTTCGATCCGAGATAGGAATTAATACCAAGCAGCTGCTAAACGTTATTATTAGGTTGGGGGTGCATAATCTGATCGACCAAAACTAATCAAAAACCGAACAAATCTGGGCTTGGTAAGCTGATAATCTCGATACGTTAATATTCATGGGATCTCTCGGCTATTTATTACAAGGGGTGTTGTTGTTACTGACACACTCGCTGAATTTTATACCCCTTTTGGAATTACCTCTAGCATATTAAAAAGTGAATGCTTAGCTTACTTGCGTATGAGTTTTGAAAACAGGAATCGTACATAGAAGGAGTTGAAGGTAAAGCCAATAACAATCATGTGGCGTGTTGGTTGTTGGTAGACATAGATAAGGAACTGCAGCATTTCTACACGTTAATTGTTAATTTTGAAGTAGTTTTGCAAATAGTACTAACTAACACTAAATACTGAAATGAAATACACTACAACACATTAACCACTAGACTGTAAACATAAATAATAAAACGCAATCGTAACTGTAATTGTACAAAATTAGACCTGTTAGGCCTATTGGAATGAAAGGAGGTCTTATTCTATAACGATATCTGTAAAACGAAACCTTTAAGGGACCTTAAGATGTTAGTTTATACAATATTTTACATTCTACTCGCGTTTCAGAGCCGCCTGCCATGTAAAAATTTTGTTTGTAATATTTACCCCATAATTATATTTAAGTTGATTTGAAAAAACTTCATGTGTTGTTCAACTTCTTTTTCTTTGAATGCTTTGCTTTTTAAGACTTGTATCTTTTGTGCAACAACAAACAATAAATGTTAGCTCAATAACTGGATGCTAAAATATACAGTGTGATTCTAAGCATGAGCGAAAAACCTCAATCACATACAGCTGAGGTTATTTAACCTCTAAATGATTATAATAACTTTTTTATTTGACACCTTTACGCAGGTAGTGGCCGCAGCGCTTGGCTTTGGAGTTATTCTACCAAACTCGCTTAGGTTAGAATCCTGAGCACTGCACTTTCCCAGGGTGTTTGTGGTCTTAGTTATAGTTGGGGCGCGGGATTTTTCAGGGCGGGACATGTTAGACCCGTGAGTAGTACGAAATGTGCTGAACCGGGGTAAGACGGGTGGGATGGGACTCATGGAGTTCTCCGTGGCAACACCTAAATTCTTAAAAAAAATATTTTTTATACCAGTTCGCTAATATGTAAATAAAATTTTTGTTCCTCGTACCATTTTGATAAACTTTAAACTTGAAAATCCAACAGTTCAAGCTGAATTTCCAACGAAGAAAAATGCACAGTGGATGATGGAAAGTGGATGAAATTTGAAACAGAAGCGATAAAATTGATTCAACCATTTGAAAATTAAATGTACCTATTTAAATTTCTATTTCTATTCGAAACTTTGTTAGATAACTCTTTAAATAATAAATTAGTTCATAAGCTGTAAATAAACTCAGGTTTACAATCTCGTTTTTAAGATATACTTTAATTTACATATTTTTAAACATCTATTCACTTCTGGGTGAAATTTCATCCACTTTTCACACTCAATCGTACGTTTTTTTAACTGGAAATTAAGATTGGTCTGCTAGCTTTTCAAAACAATAGAATTTATCGGGCAAGATACGAAAAGTTATTTACATTTTGCTAAATTGATGTAAAAAAACTTTGAACTATCACACCTCCGTAACAGTGCCGAATTTGATAAAAATTACTACGCGACGTAGGAGTCAAACAACCTCAGCTATACGTGGTTAAAGTTTTCCGCATAAGTTTAGAATCACCCTGTATACAACTTTAAAACAATGTTACTAAACCACATTAAATATATGCTAAAATTACACAAATGGATGATTTTAATTTGTATTAGAATTTTTCAAGTTTATGTCCGTTGGTCTAACGATTTTCTAGTTAACAACGTTACGATCAGAATTGTCCCAATTTGTTGCTGAGAGGTATCAAAGAACCGTTTCATTAATTAATCAATATAAAATGGTTTTGTAGGCTCTTGCATTCTTACAACACAATACAAAAACGAATCAAATTTCGAAATTATACTTTTCAAAATTACAAAAACTTTTCAAGAGTATTATTTAAGTTGATTGATTGTCGAAATTT
The DNA here is from genome assembly GCA_014611495.1 of Limonius californicus. NCBI lineage: Eukaryota > Metazoa > Arthropoda > Insecta > Coleoptera > Elateridae > Limonius > Limonius californicus. Next base: position 12,809 of record JABXWE010043286.1, on the reverse strand, counting down.
TGTGTGGAGACTTAAATAAATGAGCTTTAAAGTTGGAATTTTAGGCTAGAAAGTTTGGCAGAAAATCACACGCTTTGTATTAATGCCTTCTACAACATCACAGTTTTAAAATAGTAGATAAGGCTATTTTTTATATGCACATTTTATACTTCTAGGCCAAACAGGAAATGTTAAAATTTTAAAACTCTATTTATTTCCAAAACCAATCGTATTCTTGTATCTACAGTAGGGAAAGGCAAAAAATAGAAGACTTTCTGTGAAATGTTTCTCATTTATTAAACATCTAACAATTCCCATCTTCGTCGCATTGTGGTTCATTTATGAATTTTCGAGGCTATTACACGAAAATAAACTAATAACTGCATCCATCTACAAGTGGATTAGGCCAATGTAGGGGAGACGAAAGGTTATTGGTAACACTGGTAATGCGAGGCACGTGACCAGGGCTTAGCTGATCTGCAATATGTTGGTACCGTGATTTATTGATACTGACATGGGCACTCAATTAGGCTGAGAACACATAAACTGTGATACAACAGATCCATATAAAATAGAGGCTTTCTTATTCGCACATTGAATGTACAACTTAATGTCGTCTTGTTAGGACAAGAAAATTTGCGTTTTAAGATATTTGGAGGCATTTGATGTGACAAAATAGAGAAAAGAAATAAAATTCAGCAAAGTTTCAAATATTTGCATATTAGGTTTATTAATATTTAATGACTGAAAGTTAGCCGGAAGCTGCAATTCTGCATATTATTTATAATATTTTTAAGTACGGTGATAAATTCACTAAATAATAAAACTTATATATATAGACTGTATATTCAGATTACAAAAAATAAGGTTAAAGCTTAATTGAAGTATTGTAAACTCATATTTGAGGTGCAATTCAAAAGGTTTCTAGAAGAGCCTTGCGAGACATCGTGGACATTGTCATCCTAAGACTACGCATATAGGTAATACAATGGTTGGAAAAAGCAAGACTGGTCCTAATATAAGAGGAAGAGGAAGCCTTCCGAGGCAGAAACTCCAAGTGGAATGGAACTGATGCATTGATAATGCTTTTTGATGACCAGATTGTAAGTCTTATATTCGCAACATTTGGTTGTCAATAACTGTTTAGGAATAATTATAATTTATTCCATTAAAACCTGTATTTTAAGAGAAGAAAAATATACGACAAAGGAAAAGACACAGAAGTATAATTCACAATGAAGTAAGATTTAAATAAATACACATTAATATAGGCTCATACTTAATGATTGCGAAGTTGCCACTGAGAAAAGAATTTTTTGATAGGCTCGTTTGCGCTAGTTATTCGTTTGAATTTGGTTAAATTCAGAAAAATCAAATACGGCGTTTCAGCAAAATTAAAGTAGAAGTAGACTATGTTTGCGGCAACATGTGCCCAGTTTTCAAATTACGTAATATGCTACACGGACGGCTCCAAATCCCAGCAGAACTTTTAGCTATAGCACAGTGTCTCCAAAAGATACGGTATCACACCTGTAAAGAATTTCGGTTATGCTCGAAAAGAGCGTTAGAATATATAAATCAGATGTATCCATTAGACCCTATTGTGCAACAAATACAGCAGATATACTTCAAGACCGACACAGAAGTCATCTTTACTTGGATTCCGGGCCACTGTGGCATCCCAGGAACGAAATGGTGGACGAGGGTGCAAAAATAGCAACAACTGGAAAAACTGAAACACTAAATGAAATCAGTTCAGAAGATTTCAAAACCTATTGCAAGGAACAAGTACTACAGCTGTGGCAGCAACAGTAGGAACAAACAGTAGGAAACAAGCTTAGAAAGATAAAAGGAGCGGTAGGAGTGTGGAATACGTCATAAAATAACATTTAATGAAAATAGGATAATAAGTAACAGAACAGAAATAGTGGAGGAGCTTAATGAATTTTATATTAATAGTATTAAAGATGTGATAAAAGCAATACCCCAAAGTAAACACGAGTTTCAAATAGAACAAAGAACAGAGTACCTTGGTAATTTTATGTTATTAAATAGGTTGGATTTAGATAGAATAGTGTGTAGTTTAGCAGATAAGAACAGCCCAGATGAAATAGGGACACGTTTTATTAAGCAATTTATAAACGAATTAGCAGACCCTATAATGCATATAGTTAACTATAGTTTGGAAACGGGAATAGTTCCTAAATTATTGAAAGTAGCTACAATTGTTCCAATAAGGAAAGTTAAGGGTACAGTAAAAGCAGCAGAGTTTAGACCAATAAATATGTTACCGGCGATAGAAAAAGTATTAGAACGAACAGTGTATGAACAATTGCGGGATTTTATAGAAACTAACAAGATAGTCGACACTTTTCAATCAGGGTTTAGGGAAGGGATTAGTTGTGAAGCAGCAGTGCAATATGTACTGAACGACTGGAAAGAAAGTGTAGACAAAGGATGGAAAGTGGCAGTCATATTTTTAGATCTGCAACGTGCATTTGAAACAGTTAGCAGAACCAAATTAATTGAAAAATTAATAAAATATGGGTTTAGGGATACAGTAATTAAATGGATTAAGGACTACTTAAACGATAGGACGCAAAGAGTCAAATGTGGACAAACTATTTCAAAAGAGAGTCATATTGAGGTGGGAGTGCCGCAAGGTAGTATCTTGGGTCCACTGTTATTTATACTCTACATAAATGATATGGGGAGATTACTAAAAGACTGTAAGTATCATATGTTTGCAGACCATACAATCATTTATTTATGAATGAAAGATGAAGGGAAATTGGCAAATACACTAAACAAGGAGATGGCACGAGTTTGTGAATGGTTTAATGCAAACGAACTAAAGATTAATTTGAGCAAAACAAAAAGTATGTGGATAGGAAATACACAGGGATTGAACTTAGAAATAAGAATTGGAAATGAAATAATTGAGGAAGTAGAAAAGGTAAAATACCTGGGAATTATTATTGACAATAAGTTAAAATTTAATTTTCACATAGATTACATTTGTGGGAAAATAGCAAAAAAACTAGGAGTGCTAGCAAGAGCAGGGAAATTTCTTTCAACTTGGAGTAAGAAAGTGATTTATAATACTATAATATTGCCACATTTTATGTATGGTGGCACAATTTTACATCTAGCTAACCAAAGTGAGTTGAATAGATTACAAAAGCTTCAGAATAGAAGAATGAGAATAATCTTAAATAAAAATAGATATACAAGCATTGCTGAAATGTTAGAAAGACTAGAGTGGTTAAATGTCAGGCAGCTATTAGAGTATCAAGTATTAATATTCATTAAAAAAATGGAACTGAACCTGGTACCTGATTATTTCAAAAATGTATTAACAAAAAATAAAGATATACATAAGTATAGTACAAGAAATGAGGAGAAATACTACTTAAATAGAAAAAACAAAAGTATTGCTCAGAAGGGGTTACTGTTTAGAGGGGTTAAAAGTTATAATTCTTTAAGCAAAGATATTAAAAATTGTAATACTATAAAAACATTTAAGATAAAGTTAAGGAATTACTTAAAAATTGCAGAGTAGATAAATAAGTGAACATAGTTAATACTAGTTAAGTTGTAGTAATAGGTATTAGTTAATTATTTGTGTATTGTAGAAACCTAAACATATGTAAACATTAGCGTTTTAAGTTAAATAAAAGGACTATTATTATTATTATTATTATATAGAAAGAACAGAAAGGTAAAAATTATATTAACAAACCTTAGAATAGGGCATACTGCCATAACCCATAAACATCTCTTTACATGAACAACCACCCGTGTGTGATGAATGTGGATCGCTAATAACTGTTCAACATCTACTAGAAGAATGCAGACCATACGACAGAAGCAGACAGAGCGCTATGCTACCGCACGCCATCCAAGATATCTTCGGTGACACGCCACAGAATATAAACAAACTGGGTGAATTTGTTAAAGAACCAAAATTACTAATTTAAATGTTTAAATATTTACTGTAATATTAGGGTGTCGTATAACCTTGTAGTTGGTACGCCTATATTTAATTAAGAAGAAGTAGGCGGAGTTAGTACAGTATATGGAATAAATTCAGGACATATCAAACAGTTAAATTAAACATACAAATTAAAATAGGATAACGCATACTGAAATACTGAAATCTCATGCTACTGAGACTGAGTTAGACACAGAATCGAGAGAGTAGATTGAAAGAACGTTGCGTGATAGAACTATTCATCAGAATCAAGATCATCGATTAATGGCGATTTTTAACAACTATATAGTAATAAAAGGTAATCATAAAAATGTTACATTCATTACTCACAGTAAAATATAAATGTAATAAAATATTTATAATTTATTTACATTTGAAACAAAAAAGGACAGTAATGAAATTCTAAAGATTAAGATCACTACAATTTTGGATTTACAGGTATATAATAATGTAAGGATTGCTATTAATCAAACATGCGCTTGTTAACCCTCATTTACTCATAAATGTTTATAAATTTACCACTAACAAGTGTTACATTACACTTTGGTTGTTTCAAAGTACATGGTAACAATTGCTTTGTTAACTGGCGTAAATCAGTTTTGTTTACCATCTAAGTTGAAGTCATGGAACATCAAATTGTGACCCTCGTTTGTACCGGTTGCATAGTATCGAGGTAGTGGTTACCGTGTTGGTGCGTAACCATGCTTAACCTGCCTAGTGTATGGTCTATGAGTGAGTGTATGTGTGTGGAACATTTAGATTGTTACATCCAAAGACTGATTCTCTTACCACTGAGCCATCCCAGTCCCTGGAATATCAAATATAGCTTAAACATCTATACAGTGTGCTGACTTTGAATACTCTCTATAGGGAAAGTACATATATTGGAGAAATTATTTAATTAATTAATTAATTTTATGCTCTCTAAGTTGAACGGATGCCGAACAAGGTGTACATGGAATGACCTTAAATTTTATAAACATTACATCTACCTCTTTGTTTTTATAAAACCAAATTGTAATACAGTTTAAGAATAAAACAGAAGTTCCGCCTGCGTAGGTCAGTGGGTGAGGTTAGCTTTACAACATGAATTATTTATTTATGGTAGTGGTAATCTCTCCATCGGTAAAGACTTTTTTGAATAAGAAATTTAGTATTTCTGTAGGTCCAACTGCTAGATAAGAAAATAAATACAATCCTAGAATTATTATCAACTTTTACTATTACATATTTTTGTTGGTTTCTAATAAACATTTTTCATAGTAAATTTAAATAACGCAAATCAGTTAGATTATTTATTTTTTGTATGGAACGTATTCAAAGTATAATATCACCATTTGATTCAAGCAAACAAAAATAATATTATGTAGTTCCTTGATCCAAACGATATTTACCAAAATTGTTAAATTACCGATTAATTTGGTATTATAAAAACAAAATATACAATTTACGCCCCTTCCATGTAGGTTTATGTACGTAAATGTTTTTATGGAAATTAATTTTTTTTAAATAGCAACTGCATTTTCCCTTCTATTTTGATAGATCTCCTCACCAGTTACATGGTGATATAAAAAATAACACATAACATTTTTTTGAGAAAAATACACATACATTTCAGGAAATTCAGAATTAATATTAATGAAAATAAGAATATTATGAAAAACGTTACCTAACAAAATTGTTCAAATTCCCCATCATCAACCAGCTAGCATGGACCCGCACGTGTGTAAACACTTTGTATAGGTCGCTCAATAATTGCCGGGCTGACACTTTCCATTTCTAAACGATTCTGAGGCTTTAAATCGTGTACATTGCTTGACCTAGTAATGTAAATTCGCGATATGACACCATAGAAAGAAATCTAGCGGCGTTAAGTGGGTTGATCCTGTAGATGTAGACCATTTAAGCGGCCCTCCTCGCCCAAGCCATCAGAGAACATATCGTCAAGAAAACTATCGGATTTGTACATCAAAATGGGGAATAGTTCCAACTTGTTGAAACCAAATGCTTGGGTGTGTCGTATTAGGATCTTCATTGTTTACTAGAGAGCTAGAACTAAGTCAAAACGCACAAAATCTAAATCTATACAGATGTGGTGTATTAAGTGTATTAAATTATTTTAATAAAAATAAATTTTGAATTTTTCTATATTTATGTGTAGAGCTATGATAATTAGGCAAATTGCCTTTTTTAATAAATGGAAGGATTAAGGGCAGATCCAATTTTAAATCCGTTTTAGAATGCGTGCAATTCAAAAATGCAAATTTTATTTTGACTTTTTTGAGTCTTTTTTGGATTCTGCCTATTTTGAGGAATTTCCTATTTTTCTTGCCTTTTATGGATATTAAATTGAAATTTTAAGAAATCTAGTTCTTTAATTTTCAATTTAAAAAAAATTTGTACTAGCAATTATCCAAGAAAAATGCACATTTTAAATTTTGGAAATAAATTGTAGAAAGTATTATTCCCAAGCACTGAAGGGTAGACGTTTAGTGGGTTTTACCCGTTATTGTTACCGGCTGAAAAATTCTCAGAAGGATTATTTTTTTGAGATTAATTTTAATGAGGGGACCAGTATTGTCAGGAGAAAGTTTTCTACTGAATCAGCCAGTTTGTCACAATTTTCGAACCTGTTAACGTTAACACCGTTTCTTTTAATTTCCTCAAATATTCTTCAGATTTTGTAATTTTTTACTTTTTCTGTCTTTTTTGGTAATTTTGCCTTTTTTTTTCTCGTTTTTGCCTTTTTTACTTTATTTTTGCCTTTTTAGTGCTTTTTTAAATCTGTTTTGCTTTTTTGCCTGCCTTTTTCAAGACTTTATTTTGCCTAACTATACTAGCTGTATTTATGTGCTATTTTCTTAAAAAAATATTTGGCGGGTACTAATATTTTATATCACCTTCTCACTGGTGAGCAGGTCTACCAAAATAAGGAGTAAAGAACGGAGTTGCCATAAAAAAAATTATGGATGACGTCATAGGGATTGAAACAAACTTTCCTTTTTAGGCAAAAAAATTGACACGTTTCAGGGTTTTCCCAAAAAACTATAAATAACAAAATTATGAATTTTTATCACTACGTTGTATATTTAGAATACTTAGATAAGATTGGAGCTCAATTAATATTGAGATAAGCAATGAAATTCCATAACTGATAGGATCGTACAAATTGTGCGTATCGGTTCCCAGTAATGGATAAATTCAAAAGTGTTGCAATACTAGAAAATAATGCCTTCAATATACGTGATTCTACAAGATATCGTTGATTTCTATGTAATTATTGCACACCTTATAATCCACTGCCTATATTCTAGGTTATTTACTGTTTCTGGTAATTCCCATAACTGTACAGTAAACCAATACTAATTTGCACAGTAAACCAATACAAATGTGTTAAAGATCAGAATCATTAAGTAAAACCACATAACAAATTCCAATTAAAAACTGTCGATTTTGTCTAGTACTTACCTTCATTAAATAATGTTTTCGAAAGCGTGTTGGAAGTTAAAGGTTTCATGAATTTTGCCTCACGAAATTGGAACTTCTTTATTTATTTCATTTATGGCGTCTTGCTTACAAAGTATTCAGCTTTATTATTTAATATACTGTCAATGTTGTGATAACAATTTGATTACAATCTCACAAAAAGGGGTAAACTAGTTTGTTACTTCATATCCGTCTCGAAGGACCAATTGCTATGGTAATTCATTTAATTTTGCTGCTAACTGGGTCAATTTAAATTGTTGTATCTGTATTTATATTGAATAAAAATAAAATATTATAGATAGGACAAAAAAAATTTACAACTGAGGTACAAAACGGGGTCGAAATTTTTGCGTGTAGTATGGAACTCTTTCATATTTTGTCGAAAGTTGCGTTTACATATTCATCGATGTCCTGCTGCAGCTTCCAATTGAATCCCAGACGAGTCCAACTGAATATGGTGTACTTACCTGTTTAAATTAGAGAAAATAAATAAAATCGCCGGGGTGGCACATCGGAAAATCTATTTCGAGGCGGTGGATCCAAGAAGGCGCTGACAGTAACACGTGTCGGTCACGTGTCGAAGCGTCGCTTACTTTGATGGCAACAATCAGCTCGGCGGCAGTGCACTTAACCTACAGGTGATTTTATTTTTGCTGGCACAAGGGACCCGGTAAATATTGCATTTAAGCTTACGCACGTTAATGTAATCCGACAGCCCGGTATTTATATTGGAAGGTCCCAAAATTTTCAGATTATAATGCGTGGGCGTGTAGAGAAATATTTTTAATGTAATGTACTTGTAAATACGAATTATAAATAACCTTTAGCGATGTCCCGTGAGATCCCTTGATCCTGCTCCCCTTCGCAGGAATAAAATAAACCATCGCAGGATCAGGAGCGCGCAAGGAGCATAAAAATGGCCTTTTTTTCTCCACGCAATCAAAGTTGAGCTCAAATGTGACCCTCCGTAATCTTAATATTTCATGTTTGGATCAAGGCGGCGAGATCGCGACGTTTTCTCTCCTCGATGGTACTTAAAATATTAGAATTAGAAAACTCGTTTTCCTTCGGCTCTAACGCGAATGCGAGCTCTGCATCGCGGGCGGGTTGGCTTTTTAGGGGTGGCTGCACCCACCAGCGAACTATTTGACAGACAGTTGCACACTTTTGTAATTTAATTTCCGGAGTAGGTGGGATGCGCCTGTCGTTGGCATTCGCTAAACGACAGTTCCAATTTTCTGCTGCAACGCGGAATAAGTTTTTTTGCACGGCGGCGGTTAATTACAAATTACTTCGCCCTCCCGATTACAGTTTGCTCGTTTCGTTAAAGAACGTTCGGAGTCCCCGAAATCGTAGCTGAAAGTCCAAATCGGATTGATATTCCGATTCCAGACTGGTGCAACGCATCGGCAGCAGGATTTTAGAGAGGAGCAGGGTTGATTCAGTAGCAGAGGATGTAGAAGCAGGATCGCGCTGCCGTCATGCCAGGAAATCAAGACTAATGCGGACACGAAACTGCACTCGCTCGCCTCCCTTGGGACATAAAATGGCGGAGGGAACAAGCCAACGGGTTTGCTGTCTCTCTCCAACCTCTGTTTTGCCAACAGAGTCCAAACGGCGAGTTTTAAACACTTTTTAAATCTCTGCTTTTATCTGTTGGCTTTGAACGTCGCAAGGATGCTGATAATAGAGCGCATGCAAAACGGAGTTTTCGATTGAACTAGTGGGCTGTGGATTTAAAGTTTTCAGACACAACACGAAACAAGCGAAAAACTCTTCAGTTTTGAAGGGAACTAAAGTAAATGCATAGTTGCTGTTAAACAAAGTTGCTCGTGAGCATAAAGAACGTTTTAATTGCAGACCAAGTGTCATAAAAGCCAAGTTTTGTATAGTATGGCTCTGTAGATGCATCTCGTTAATTATCGTCTTTGCAGTGCTGCGGTTTACCTAGTCTAAATGTTGTTGTTGTTTTTGTTTCTAGTTTCTTCTACGATCTTACAGAGTAGGAACGGCTTTAGGTTGTTTTGTAATATTTTGAGATTAGTGTTACTTTCATCTAGATGTGGGTTTCAAAGCAGCAATATGAAAAGTACCCCAGTGATCTATATAATTTCTTCTGTTTACTCTAACATGATATAGTGTTTGAGTAAACTTTAAACTTAAACCAAGTATTACTTTTTGTTAGGGATGTCCAACTATAATTGGCTAACCTTTACTTACTGAATTAATCAATATAGTTATCAAGACAAGTATTTTGGGTAAAAAAAAGTTCTTGGGTGAAATTTTAACTAAGTGGTTGCCGATTTTCGCACAGGATGTAAGAACAAAAGGTTCTACGGTGGCTTCCTAATCTCTACATATAACAAACCGTGCCGGGAAAACATAGTAAAAGCAGCAGGACAGATATTAAGGAATACTGCTAAATTAGAGATGCATAAAGAATCATATGTGAGGGCAACGATAAAATTAAAACTATATCAATAATACCCAAGGTATATAAAATAATACCATACCTGCAACCTGAAGCAAACTACTGGGTGTGATGGAAATTATAGAAATTAAGATCAGACAAGAACGTGTAAAAATAAAAACAATAAAAGTAGAGAGAACTTATAAAAGGCAGAACGGTCAATAAGTTTGCTTGATCCAATTAGTAAGTTTATTTTTTGGTAAAAGAATTATTAGGAGAAAAGGAAGAGAGAACGAAAATAAAAAAAACGATGGAAAAAAACAGAAGAGTGCAGAAAAAACAAGAAAAAAGGAAAAACATCTAAGCGAACAGAACAGGAAAGGAAAAAAGCCAGAAAAAGAAATCAGAAAGAATAAAACCAGAACAATGTAAACTTATACGATTTTGTTAAGAACAATTGTAATAAAATAGCTATCAAAATGTGGCATGGGAAAGATACAACAAAAAACATTTAAGTAATATCGAAGTTAAAAAAGTAACAAAATTTCAAAACTTAAACCAAAACGATTAGAACACGGTTGACATTTCAAGATTATAATTACATTTTCAGAATGAACGTTGGAATTTCGACATTGAATTTAAATTTCTGAAACTAATTAGAGTAATGATTTCTTTTCATAAGAGCCTTGGAGGTTAAGCTTTTGCAGTTACAATTTTTGATATTACATCAAATATATAACTACTTCTAAGTGCTGATAAAAATGTTCAAATAATTGGTTGCTTTAAACCAAAATTGTAATTATTGCTCTGAAGTGGATGCCATTCTTTCTTGTGTTGCTGCTACGTATTTTTAATAAGTTTGTCAGTATTACATCGGAAAAATGGTTATACATTTTTGCAGTACTAGAGACAACGAATGTACTTTTTTTATATCTTCGCTGTTAGTCCATCGTTTTTCCACAATAAGTATAATTACACATTGCAATATTCAGATTTAGCGTGAAATATTGACTCTGAAGTTGCGACAATGACGATTGTAGAATTAATGCCGAAATTTAGTCTCTAAAACTGAAATTTTGTACTTACAGTTTAAAATTGGACTTTGAAATCTAAATTATTTAATAAAATTGTTGTATTTATTTGTCTAAAGCAGCCTTTATATGTGCCTGCACTTAGCGCATAACTATTACATCGAAAAACCGTAACTACACGCTCTAATATTTAAATTAGGGTGTATATAAGTTGATATTTCGACTGTAAATTTCTACCTCGTATTATAAATTATTAGAAAAAGTGTATGTAAATGTTTGTTCTAAAACTGCAGTTAATTTATTATTGTTACAGGAAATTTATTTATACACGTTAACATAGTTTAATGAACCCTAGAGAAGCAACTTATGTTATAGTGTAGGTATATGTGACAGTCAAAAACCGAAATCGGGCAATGACGACATTGGCTGATCATTGTTGTCAATGACGAATTTGACTGACCAGTGTCACTACTGCCCTGCTATTGTTGTCATTGTCCGTTCTCAGTGCTCAATTTACGGAATATTTCAAGACTTACAACGTTAACCGGGCAGTGACGTCAATAACCGGCTATACATAGTCATGCACACGTATTGTTACGGGCCAAACCAGCTTTTTCGTCAACCCGCAACAGGAAAGGTGCAAAAGGCCTTCGGCTTATCTCGAAGGAGTAGGGGTGGTTCACCGCTTACGGGAGAGAAATCGTACCTAGTTGTGTATAGAGTGAGTCAAAATTAGTGGGCGCCACCTTCCAAATCACAGCTGATTGCAGGTTCTCGCGGAAGGCCGAGAAGCCAACACAAAAACAATTAGGTTTACCTCAGTTTTTTCTTCGGTAGCGAGTAGAGAAAGAGGCAGGCACAATTTTGGTGTGTTCTGAGGTCCGGAGAGAGGCAGGCGTTCTTCGGGAAATATCGAAACGAAATATTCGTTGCGCAAACTTCCTAGTTTGTCACAGCAGCGGCACATCCAGAGGGACAGGAAAGGGGTTGGATAATAGTCCGCCAACGGCAATCAGGAAATTCGCAATGAACAGTCTTCAAAGGGTTAAAATGCCAGCTAGTTTCTTTAATCCGACGCTTGTCGATGGTTCTGTTCGCCCCACGGTGATAACAGCGATACGAAAATTACGCGATAGACACCCATCGAAAACCCGAACGGGGCGAAGGTGTTAGGGGAAACTGGCCTAAAATGGCATACCACTTTTTAAAACTGCTATATAAGTTTTCCGGGGTTAGCATTTTTAAAAATGAATTTTGCTCTAAATAGCCTGTTTAATTGATCTTTATAGGATTGTACCTAATAAATAATCAAGTTGAACATTTTTCGAAAAAACTTTATTTAACTAATGGTTGCATTATTCATTTTACCCACACGAATGTGGGTAAAATGGCACACTATAATAAAATATAAGATAAATTCTAAAAAACTTAAGTATGAAATATTTCTATTGAACTGTTACAAAGAGGTACAAAAATACTTATTCTGCAAATAAAATTACACTCTAAAACATCAAAAATACGAAAAATATATGGGATATTAATAACATAGGGTAAAATGGCATATACTATTGACAAGCATCACAAATATAAATTTTCGTTTTAGGGCTAACTCCGGCGCAATAAACGTGGGCCCATTCTCCGCACTTAGAACATTTTATCCACGGCTCTCCTGCTTTAGATTTTGAAAATTCTTCTGCGCAAAACAAACAAAATGCATCATCGTTGTCTTCTTCATCAAATATTTCTCCACGAAATTCCACTTCTTCTTCAAATGCATCGCTGGGATTCATTTTTAAGCGTTTCTTCACTTGTCGAGCTGACTGTCGCTTTACTTTCTCCGCTTTTTCCACCACTTTTTGCTTAATTTCTGCCATAGAGGGGCTGCTGGTTAATATTGTAGGAGTTTTCT
>JABXWE010043283.1:0-21444 GCA_014611495.1 Limonius californicus | reverse complement strand
GTTTTGTCGTTTTATGATTTTAGTGGGTACGGGTACACTATGTAAGAATACAAATACAACTGGAAACTAAAATAGTAGAATTGTAAAGTTTTAAATTCCCCGAAAGGGGGAATTGTAATATACAATACAGCTTTGTTATCTTTAATAGGAAACGTATTTGGAATTTGCTATAAGGGGCCAATAAGAAAAAAACTTTATTGGAATCCATATGAATGGTTTGAACAAACAGTGACAATTATTTAAATTTTTAAAATAATTGTTTAAATTCTGTAAACTTTAGAACATTTCTATTGCAAATGTAAAGCATATATGAATTTATTGCTTACGTTTTGGTTGGTGTGTTAGAATTAGAAATTATCACAACGGCTTGAGCAGATAAACAATAAAGAAGAATTGTCGGCTGTTATATTTATAACCACCAGCTGACTGTGACCTTAACAGACAGCTTGTTTTTAATTACGAGAACAACTTTTATATAATTTAAAAATAATCTTCTGGGTGTATTCTTAGGTAATAAACAAATGGAAATAGTTCCTGGACAAATATAGACACATCTACGAAAACATGTTGTTTATATTGGATAATGAAGCAATTATTATTTGACAAATAAATAGTTTATTTTTTCAATGTAGAAGGTTAGTTTTGAGAATACTAATTTACCTTGCGATGTTCAAAATCAGAATCAAGTAACTAATCTGTTTAGCATGGACAAACCATAACTATTCAAAGCCGATATATGTTTACTATCTCCGCACAATATTTATCTATAAAGGCTTCTCTAGGAATATATAAAACTATCCTAGAATCTTCATAGATATTAAACTTGTCATTGGTGGTTGGTGCATTTAAAACATATGTCCATAAAAGCTGTATTAAAATTTATAAGGGGTCTACTAATAAACTGCAAAGTACAAAAAATATTCGAAATCTTCCTTCTGCTACAATACAGGTCGAATTAATCATTATTGTACTCTTTCATACACTGCAGAGTTGAGTATACGCCTAATTGAATGCACTGCCAGACCACTTGTTCATAAACATCACTATTTGCGTTGGTTCATCAAATATAATAGGGCGGGTTTAAATCGGACGACCCGGGAGGCCATGTAATAGTTCCCCCGCATTCGATCCAACGTCGAAGAAATCTGCTGCTTAAACATTATATAAGGACCCCTAATCTACCGATTCATTTTACTCCTTATCACTGCCCGCCCCCCCCCCAACGCACTACAGAGATTTGCCCCTATTTTGAAGAACACCTTGTATAGCGATAATTTTAAAGTAGCTTAGAATTATTACTCAATAATTGTAGAATAAAATAGAAGATAATAAAAGTAAGAATCAAATATGTTTTCATATAATTTATTTAAATAATTATTGCAGTATTGCTATACAGGGTTGGGCAAAAGTACGGAGCAATGTAAATATGTTTACTACGGCAAGCGCGATTTCGACAAAATTCTGGGGGTGGGTAAAAATGACTTCCGGTTTAACTGGAAATGATATCAACTTTTCTGTTTTACGTAAAATACCCTGTATATGTTAAGATATAGCGATAGAACACATGACAACGAAATAAGACAAATAATTTGAAAAATCAAATAAAAAACACAAATACTATCACTTGAGAAGATGTTTAAAATGACCATCATTTACTTCTTTACAACAACCAAGTCTTATGTAGAAATCCTTCGTACATTAACACGATAATCTGCAGGAATTCTTATATCACCAATAATTGTTTCAAATAATTGGTCGTTCGGTATAAACTAGTTTTTAAATATTCTTGGATTTAGATCCAGAGAACGAGCGAACCTTTCACCAAAACCTCTGCGCGCTGTACACCTATTCGGAAACATTTGGTTTTAAAAATGCTGAACATTTAGATCATAATGGGTAGGTGCTCCATCCTGGTGAAACCAAACACTTAGGTAATTCTCCTTAATCCTTTAAGAACAGGAACAACTTGACTTTCAAAAAGTTTTAAATATTGTTAATCGAACACAACACAACACAAATCAAGCAAAAGTTGACAACATTACAAAACGGTCTACGCTTCAGATATTACTTTGTTTTCATGAGCTGCTAGATAACAATTACGATCATTATTGTTCAATATCTCTAGAATTATTGCAAGGCATTAAACATTACACCACTGAGGTCTCAAAGAACAGTTTTATTGATATAGCTTAAAATATATAGGGTATTCTATATAATATACGTAAAACAGCTGATAACATTTTTGGTTAAACCGAAGCTTTTTCAAAGCGCCTGTTATGGGCCAAACGGGCTTAGCTTAGCTTAGCTCAGAGAAGCAGGAGGAGTTCGCGAATATCGCTTACGGGAGGAAATCTTCCTAGTTGTGTAAGGGTAAGTCAAAATGGGTGTGCGCCACCTTCCAAATTCAGCTGATTGTAGGTTCTCGTGGAAGGCCGAGAGGCCAACAGCTTACGGGAATGGAACTCACCTTTATTGTGCCTTCTCCGATATATATAAAGCTTGCAAAATTCGTACACAAACAAGTACAAAAGACACAAAAATAAGAGGTAGTAAATTTTTAACACACATATAATTGGACTGTTAAAAATGACACAATACAAAACAACGACAACGAATGATAACTCTACGATTCTGGATTACATATCTTTACTTTTAGAACGTTCAAACAAACTCGCCGCCGCTGGTGCAACGATATGTATTTTTTTCATACAGCTATGTGCCCAGGGACGTCGAAGTTCACAGGAATAAAACAGGATATAATTTTGTTAGCTTTACAATTAACACCACAAACGGCGACTGAAGGTCGTTTTTCTAGTTACGTGAAAGCAAAATGGTTCCATAGCGTTTAAGTTTGCAAGTTCACGCGAACAAAAAAAAGGTTTCTTTCTCACAACACAAAAACTTGATCTTTAGCTTTTACCTTGAATTTTCGGAGACTGAAGTAGGAAGACAGACAGACAGGCAGGCACAATTTGGTTCGCAAAATGATGATAAAAATCCACCAGTACGCCCCTGAAGACTGGGTTGAATGGAGTCAACACCAAGGGCCCGGCACTTTGATGGCTCTTCGCACCGACGGTAACAGCAGAGGGACAGGAGCTGGGCTCGAAACTTAATCCGCCGAAGACGATCGGCTAATTCACAAAGAATTGCTTTTACCGGGATTGAATCCAGTGTGTTTTCTTTGAATCCGACAGTAATCGATGGTCTGTTGGTACCCCTTGGTAAAACAGCGAGACGAAACTCACACATTACGGACACCCCTCGAAAAAACCCAAAAGCCGCCACTGCAGCACTTAACTTAATTACGGCCCCCCGATTGAAATTTCGGAGACCCGGAGCCATTAAAGATTCAAAACTGACTTTTTAATTTCGCAACGGCCCTTCCTCGTAGATGGAATTTCGGGAAGATCCGGAGTCATCGAAGGTGTAAAACTGACGGACTACTTAACGCGACATGAATCTGCATTTCCCCCAAAAGAAATTGCACCATATTACGAAATTTCATGAATTGTTGTTGAATGATTCGGCACGTTGATTCTCAGAAGCGTTTAAGGTCAGGGCCAGCAAAGCAATATTCCGCAAATTCGGCTTACAAAGGGAACTGTCAACATAACTCAATCTTAGAAAAGCAAAATAGCGAGACGGTAATCCAAAATAAAGCTGCAACTGAAATAAAGTTTTTAATTCTTACTAAGCGGCAATCAAATTACAAAATTAATTCATATAGAGCGGCAATTTTCAAAAGAACATAACATGCCAATACCTTCATTGTATCCGCCACATATCCGAACCTGCATGTAAAATGTTTTGTCGAAATCGCGATTGTTGTAGTAGAGACATTTGCACTGTTTCATACTTTTGCCCAGCCCTGTATACATTTCTATATAGTTAGTATATAGTATATAGTTCAGTGCATTTTAAAACTTGGCTATAAAGTAATTTTGGGCGCGCCAGATTGTGTTTGTTATATTTGAAATTCGCTTTGTAGAAAATGAAAGGGAAAATTCATATACAGGGATTCCCAGGTTGTTGAACCATAGGCGAAATTAAAGAAATTTACAATCAAATCTTAAGAAATAGTCATAAATAAACGGACTCTACGCGTAAAAGTGTTTTGGAATTATTAAATACAGTAGCTTGCAATGTTTGCAAAGTCAAAAACAGAAAACGGACGAAAACTGTACAGACGTAGACTTTGGTGGAAATTTTATGTCTTAAATCAATGAAACGTTATTGGTAAAGTCAAATTCCAACTTAGGAAATATATAAAAATAGTAATTCGAGCTGGATATATACAGGGCGTTTCTTAAGCTTATACATAGAATATTCTAAATATTACAGGAATTATGCTTGTGCATAGGACATAGTACTCTCTATGTACATGTGCTATCAAAAATATTTTTGGATTTTTAAGCGGGGTTAAATACATTTTAGGAATTCTTAACCTGTTTAAAAAATTAAAACTTTTGGTGTTATTCATGACTTGGAATATTATATTCCCCAATTCATTTTATTAACGAGATCTTCCGCAAGATTTAAGAAAATGAAAATTTGATCAGCCACTGCAAATTTATACCATTCGCGAAAATTTTCACAAAATTATTATTTTTTCTTTATACAGATAACGCTTTCTGTTAAAGTCTTCTTCTAACAGGTGTTACATCTGGGTTTTATATTGTTAAACTTTATTTGGTTTCAGTGCTACACAGGACGAAAATCCTGTTCGAGTGGAAATCAGGGCAATTGAATTCGTTGGATTGGCGCAAAGTGTCCTAAACCATTTATTTAAACTTGCTTGTAAAGCAAGATTGAAGTTTTTTTTTTATTTAAAAGAGGTTTAGCTTTTCTAAATCGTGCAGCTAATTCTAATATATTTTTCTAAAAGCTTTATAATAATTACTACTGTTTCTACGACTGTGTAACCATCCAGGGAGCTTAGACACTTGTTAAACGGTGACGCGAAAGGGTGAAAACAAATTTTCAATTTTTATGACTAAACGGATAATTATTTATATCAAGAAACTGGGGTTTATTTAATAAGTTTAATGAGAAAAATCACACATATATGTGATACTACTGCAATTAAGCGGTCGTGGGATAGAGGTTATTGCCCATTTCCACCCTGAAGGTGCTGGGTTCAATTCCCAGTACTGGAACATCGGATTTTTAACAGCCGTTTTACAAGGCAATGGCAAACTAGCGAGGTATTCTGCCCAGTAAATCTGCTGTGAAGTGTTTATATTTCCTGTAATTCGGAGCTCACGTTAAGCTGTAGGTCCTCTATGTCTATGGCACTTCAAACACGCAACACAGGCATAGGCGAGGAGATCCTCACGTCTCGTAAGAGATAGAGCACTCGAAATGACAGATCGATTTAGTGTTGCCATAAGCAATATTTAAAAATTTAATTGAATTAAAGAAATATTTTGATTGTCATGTTATATTTGTGTTGGGTTGCCTCTACCACATTTAAGGGATTTTCTGGAAAATTTTGAATTAATTTTTTTAGTTAAAGTACAGCCCTTTTATTAAAGAACTCTATGTCTAGGTATTTTTTAAACGAGAAGATAATAACCCCATGTATGTTTTCTGGCTTTATTTCCTTAAACTATTTACAATACTAAGTAACTCTGAAGCTGACATTTATATCTTTATATATTTTATGGTATATAACAAAATTCCCGTGATGGGCAATACTTAACCGGAACCAAACCCTTTCACTTGTTCACAAGTAAATAGTATGTCGCCGCCCTTGCATGCGAATCTGCAGTTATCGGGTTCACCAGTCCAGAAGGGTTCTCCATGACCATTGCAGCTACATTCATCAGGTTTATCGCTGCAAGCAGCGTTGGCCTGGTAGAACAAGACCATGAAGATGGCAAATACCAGTAATAGGACCTTCATATTTCTGCAAACAAGAATATTTCAAACTGGGAAGATTGTACATGAATAACGTTTAATATTAGCATAGCTGTATACAGGGCGGTCCACGTAACATGTGACACCTGAACAACTAACACTGCAACCCAACATACATGTCAAAGCAACTAAGACAATTACTATTATATCATAGTGGAAATAAATCAAGGGATCCTAAACCGTCCTGGGAATTCAACACCCTTCTACGTAGCCATTCCTGTCTTTATTTTAGTCAAAATAAGGGAATTTGATCAAGTTTTCCTATTAGACAAAATAGTAGCTTAGCTAAACTGAGAAAACTTCGCCATTGCTCGTTATGGTAAACAACTGAAATTAGATTAGTCTGAAAATTGTACTGATTTTAACAAAATTGAGAAAATTTGAATAATCATTATACTTATTCTTAAAAAATCTCGTACCATATCCATCGGGTGCAAACCCTTAACGCTTCTGAGTATGCTTTAAGAATTATTAGATTTACACTGAGGAAGGTTTGATTTGATGAGTACTATACGCGGGTAAATAATCCGTCTTATTTTTAAACATCTTGTATTGTTATATACGTCTATAAATAATAAAAAAAAACAGTATGTAGGAAGGGCTTATATTAAAATAGCTACATTAGGAAGCTCTTATTTTAGCACATTTTAAGGCATTTTAGTAGCTTCCAAATATTAATTTTTGACAACTGACAGGTGAATTTCCCAGATTGGTGTTAGGTGACTCATGAAGGCTTTTTATCACCATCAGTGAATCAATTTTGTACATTTATTGAAATAATTAGTTAATTTTTCAATATAAAACTTATGTCTTTTACGCTATATTTATCTGAGTTGCTTAGACATATGTATGTTGGGTTGCAGGTTGCTAGGGGCTAGAAGTAACATTGCCCACCATGCGTTAGTATATGTAGTATGAAATCATTTTAAAATCGGTATTTGAGGTTGGAAACACCAACGCAAGTTCTGCTACAATTCCACATGACTTGTTTTCATACAGAAATAGTCAGTAGGTATACAGTGGGTTACAATAGTGTGTTTAATACTGAAGCTAGCAGCACTTTGTCAAAAATCGTAGTAACAATAAAATTGGGAAAATATTTTGGGAATATTTTTTGAGAAAATTACAATCACTAACATTGTTCATTATACTGTTCCAACATACTAAGGGTATTTATTGTAAATTAACCATAAAATTCTATACATTCATTACATTTAAGGATTGTCGATTTGTAATATGAATATTTTCTTTTTTAAATCTGTTTCGTCAAAGAGAATTCTAAATACTAGTATTATATTCAATAATTCAGCTTGATTAGATTTTGACCCAATTAATATTACCGGATTCGAACTTTTGTATATTGAAGTTCCAAGCGCCGTGGAAAAATTCGTTTTGGGAAAATTCTATACATGTAACAGCAAAATGTTCTTTTTCCCCCCTTTTATTTCATCTAAGAGCTTAAGTTTTAGGTATTTTGTCAGTTTTATGATTTTAGTCCTATGGGTACACTATGTATTAATGCAAATACAATTGCAAAAGAAAATAGTAGAATCTAAAGTCTTAAATTCTCCGAAAGGGGACATTGAGATATACAATACAGCTGTGTTATCTTTAATAGGAAACATACTTGGAATATGATATAAGGGGCCAATAAGTGAAAACTGCACTAGAATAGGGTAAATATGTAACAACTGCATACGACATATAATTTATTAACTTCTGTAATACTTAAAAGTTTGTTATTTTGCCTACTTTATTGAAATTCATATTCATAGTTCGAACGAATAGTGACAATTATTTAAACTTTAAAATAATTGTTTAGTTAAACTAACTAAACATACTAAGGGCATTTTTGTAAATTAACCGTTAAATTCTATAAAAATTAACGGATTGTCGGTTGGTAATATGAATATCTTCTTTGTTAAATCTGTTTCGTCGAAGACATTTGTATTCTATTCAATAATTTACCTTGATAGGATTTTTAGCCAATTAGTATAATTGGATTGAAACTTTTGAATATTGAAGTTTCAAGCGCCGATGAAATATTCGTTTTGTAGAAAATTCTATACATGTAACAGCAAAATGTTCTTTTTCCCCTTTTATTTCATCTAAGTTTCACGCATACTTTAAATAATTAATGATTAGTTTTGTCATTTTATGATTTTAGTGCTACGGGTACACTACGCAAGAATGTAAATGCAACTGCAAACTAAAATAGTAGAACTGTAAAGTTTTAAATTCCCCCAAAGGGAGCATTGAAATGTACTATACAGTTTTGTTATCTTTAATAAGAAACATATTTGGAATTTGCTATAAGGGGCCACAAAGAAAAAAACTTTATTGGAATTCATTTGAATGGTTTGAACAAACAGTGACAATTATTTAAACTTTTAAAATAATTGTTTAAATTCTGTAAACTTTAGAATATTTCTATTGCAAATGTAAAGCATATACGAATTCATTACTTACGTTTTGGTTGGTGTGTTAGAATTCGAAATTATTACAGCGGCTTGAGCAGATAAACAATAGAGAAGAATTGTCGGTTGTTATATTTATATCCACCAGCTGACTGTGACCTTAACAGACAGCTGGTTTTTAATTACGAGAACAAGTTTTATATAATTTAGAAATAATCCTCTGAGTGTATTCTTATGTAATAAGCAAATGGAAATATTTCCTGGACAAATATAGGCACATCTACGAAAACATGTTGTTTATATTGGATAATGAAGCAATGTATGTGTATTTGACAAATACATACTTTATTTTTTCAATGTAGAAGGTTAGTTTTGAGAATACTAATTTACCTTCAGCGATTTTCAAGATCACAATCAAGTAATTCTAATCTGTTTAGCCTGGACAAACCATAATTACTCAAAGCCGTTATATGTTTACCATCTCGGTACAAGATTTATCTATAAAGGCGTCTCTATGCGTATATAAAACTATCCTAGAAGCTCCATAGATATTAAATTTGACATTGGTTTTTGGTGCATTTAAAACATATGTCCATAAAAGCTGTATTAAAATGTATAAGGGGACCGCTAATAAAGCACAAATTACAAACAACATTCGAAATTTCTTCCTTCTGCTTACAATACAGGTCTCTGATCGTCGAATTAATCATTATTGTACTTTTTTCTTACATTGCAGTGTTTGGTATACGGGTACTGAATGCACTGCCAGACCATCAACAATATTTTTTACGTGGTTCCATAAAATATAATAGAAGAGATTTAAAGCGGGCGACCTGGGAGGCCACATAATAGTTCCCCGCATCCGATCTAACGTCGAAGAATTATGTTGTTTTAAACATTATAGAGGGTGTCCCAAAACGCACTGGCAATATTTCAAGGATGGATTCTAGAACTTATTTAGAGTCGGAAAGTATATAAACATATATCCTAAAAGTATCCGTTAACGAGTTATTGTTTATTTCATCATTTATGTGGCTAAAATTTTAATTCACGCATTTTATGAAAGAAACCTTTCTTTAATACATTTTTATTGAGGGTCAAATTAATGGCACTCCTCGAATTACGGTCGCATTAGAGGAGTATCAAGACCATAAACAAAAACATTCACACACAACAGGCAAGCCAAGCACGGTTTCGCACCAACACGGTAACCCGCAGAGGCGGGCCCTGTTGTGCATAGCACAAACTAGCTTAGCCTTGCCCCACACCGCCTAGACACTGCGCAAGCGATACAAACGAGGATCACGATAATAATAATAATAATATTTACAAGAAATGTTCGAAATTATTTCCATTGTGTTCGGTATACAAAGCCAAAGTCAGAGAAGAGATCGCTGCGTTCTTAATACGATTGCTGGGTTATTCATAATAATATCGGCAGCCCGCTGTATTCTATGGCGTAATGCTTCTACCATGTGCACTTTAGCTGCGCAAACAATCTATCTCATGTGACCCCACAGATAAAAATCTAATGGGGTCAAGTCCGGCGAACGCGGTGGCCATACTACGGATCCTCCTACTTCAATCCATCTTTCCGGAAAACGTGAGTTAAGCCGAGCTCTAACAAGAACAAATTGATGTGCTGGTACCCCATCGTGTTGATACTTCATTGCACGTCTAATATTTAATGGCACATCTTCCAATAATAAGGAGTAAATAGTTTTCTAAAAAATATTCGTAATTCACACCATTGTTCAAATGGTCCAATCAGACGATCATTAAGAATACCAACTATCATATTAACACTAAATCATTGTTGAAAATGCGAGCGTCTTCTTAAATGAGGATTTTCTGCAGCCCATCCATGAGAATTATGATAATTATTGTTACCCTCTCGTATGAAAAAAAGTTCATCGGTCTATAAAATATGCGGTAGGTTTCGATTATTTTGTACCCAATTACAAAAGTCGTAAACGAGCTTCAATATCGTTACCTATAGCTTGAACTCTTTGGTGATGGTATGGATGTAAGCAAGCACTTCTTGTTATTCTTCAAACCTAGTTCCTACATATTCCAGTACGTAATGCAAGTCTTCGCACACTTAAAGACGGATTTAATTGTATTAAATCAAGAACTTGTTCATCATTGTGTATTGGTATACGGACAACTCCTTGGCCGACTGCATGTGTTGCACTGAAAGTGCCATGTTCCCTCAGCTGACGATGTGAATTAAAGAAAATTGCATGCGTAGGCAGTCTTCTATTGGGTTATCTTCTACAATATTCTTGTTGCGCTGCTAAAGCATTTCCATCACACCGACTGGAAACATGATGCATATCTGCATATTCTAACATTGGCATTTTGAATCACTTGTGAATTACGATGAGAATACGGAAACGAAAGAAGAAGTCAATAAGCCAATAAGCGATCATGGCAATTAGATCGGTATTTCAGAAATCCGCTGAACTAAAATTTTTAGTGCTGTCAAGAATCGAAAATTTTGAATAATCGATTCTAGATTCTGAAAAGAATTCGATTCTAAAATTGGATTTCGATTCTCGATTCTAGAATTGGATTTCCATTCTCGATTTTCGATTCTAGAATTGGATTTCGATTCTCTAAAAATTTTAGTCACATAAATTATGAAATAAGCAATAACTCAACGGTTACGTTTAGGACATATGTTTTGTATGGATTTTTCGACTCTAAATAAGTTCTGGAATTCATCCTTGAAATATTGCCGGTACGTTTTGGGACACACTGTATTCCTAATCTATCGACTCATTGTACTCCGTATCGCTGACCTACCCCCAACGCACTGTAGAAATTTCTCCCGATTTTTAGGAACACCCTGTACAGCAATAATTTTAAAATAGCTTAGGAGTATTACTTAATAACCGTAGAATAAAATGGAAAATAATAAAAGTAAGAATCAAATATGTTTTCATATAAATTATTTAAATAATTATTGCAGTATTGCTGTACAGGGTTGGGCAAAAATTCGGCGCAATGTAAATATGTTTACTACGGCAAGCGCAATTTCAACAAAATATTCATTCTATGTTTGGCATATACAATGAAGGTTTTGGCGGTTAAAAATGATTTCCGGTTTAACTGGAAATGATATCAACTTTTTTGTTTTACGTAAGAAATCCTGTATATTTTAAGATATATCGACAGAACACATGACAACAGCACAAGACAAATAATTTGAAACAAACAAATAAAACAATACAAATAACATCATTTGAGAAGATGTTTAAAATGACTATCATTTACTTTTTGCAACAACCAAGTCTTATGTAGAAATCCTTCGTACATTAACACGATGCTCTGCAGGAATTCTTATATAGCCAATAATTGTTTCAAATAATTGGTTCCTATGAAAGAAATCGAATGGGTTTAGATCCGGAGAACGAGAGGGCCATTCACTAAAACCCCTGCAAGCTATAAACCTATTGGGAAACGTTTAGTTTTAAAAATGCCTAACATTTAGATCTTAATGGGTAGGTGCTCCGTCCAAGCACTATTAGGTAATTCACCTTAATTCTTCAAGAGCGGAAAAAATTATTTTCTAGAGGTCTAAATAGTGTTGAACACAATACAAACCAAGCAAAGTTTGACAATTTAAGACATTCTTTTGTTTGCATGAGCTGCTAGATA
Source organism: Limonius californicus (assembly GCA_014611495.1). Classification (NCBI taxonomy): domain Eukaryota; kingdom Metazoa; phylum Arthropoda; class Insecta; order Coleoptera; family Elateridae; genus Limonius; species Limonius californicus. Next base: position 9,442 of record JABXWE010043283.1, on the reverse strand, counting down.
ACAATTACGATCATGATTGTTCAATATCTTTAGAATTATTACAAGGAATTAAACCTTACACCAGTGAAGTCTCAAAGAAAAGTTCTATTGATATATCTTAAAATATATACGCTACTCTATATAAAATAAGAGTTGATAACATTTCTGGTTAAATCGGTAGTTCTTCCAACTACCAATACCTTCATTGTATCCGCCATATATCGAAACCTTCATGTAAAATTTTTTGTCGAAATAGCGATTGCTGTAATAGAGACATTTGCACTGTTCCATACTTTTGCCCAGCCCTGTATACATTTCTATATAGTTAGTATATAGTATATAGCTCAGTATATTTTAAAACTTGGCTATACCGTAATTTGTGGGCTTTCCAGATTGTGTTTGTTATATTTGAAATTCGCTTCGTAGTAAATGAAAGGGAAAATTCATATACAGGGATTCCCAGGTTGTTGAACCATAGGCGAAATTAAAAGAAATTTACAACCAAATCTTAAGAAATAGTCAGAAATAAACGGATTCTACGTGTAGAAGTGTTTTGAAATTATTATACAGTAGCTTGCAATGTTTGCAAAGTCAAAAACAGAAGAAGGACGAAAACTGTACAGATGTACACTTTGGTGGAAATGTTATGTCTTAAACCAATGAAACTTTCTTGATAAAGTCAAATTCTAACTTAGGAAATATCGAAGAGAAATAATAGTAATATAAAAGGGGGAGGGGATAAATCTAAGCATTACTATGCAATCTTGTCTGCAACCCACCAAACATAATTTCCCAATCCGGCTTGCAACCGTGATATTTTAATGCTAAAAACTTTCTCTGGAATTAAACTGTAGGTCCCCCGTGTTTCTAGCTTACTGCTGAGGAGAAACACGTGGCAGAGTAGAGGCCGATGTCCTCTAGTGGGACAAAAGGTTGTCATTGATAAATGAATGATATACAGGATGTATCCTAAGCTAATACATGGAATATTCGAAATATTACAGAACTTATGCTTGGACATAGGCATTACCTTCTATATACAAGTGCTATCGAAAATGTTTTGGATTTTTGAGCGGGATTAATTACCTTTTATCAATTTTAAACAAGAATTGTTTAAAAAAATTCAAACGTTTGGTGTTATTCATGGTTTGGTATATTATTTTCTGTAATGACCTAATTATTTTATTAAGTAGATCTTCCGCAAGATTTAAGAAAACGAACAATTTGACCTGCCACTGCAAATAAGTATCATTCGCGAACATTTTCAGAAAGTAATTATTTTTTCTTTATACAAACAACAATTTTTGTTAAGGTCTTTTTTTAACAGGTATTACATCTGGGTTTTACAAGGCTAAATTTTATTAGGTTTTATTGCTACACCTGGTGAAAAGTCAGTTCGAGTGGAAATCAGGCGAACTGAATTCGTTGGATTTGAGCAAAGTGTTCTAAATCATTTATTTAATCTTGCGGTTTTTTTTATTTACAAGAGATTTAGCTTTTCTAAATTGTGCAGCAAGTTCTTATACATTTTACTAAAACCCTTATAATAGTTACTACTGTGTCAAGTGTTGTGTAAGCAGCTAGGGGCCTGGAGACTTGTTAAACGATGCCGCAAAAGAGTGAAAACAACTTTTCAATTTTTATGACTAAGCGGATTTATATCAACAAATCGGAATTTAATTTTTAATTTTAATGAAAAAAATCACACATGTATGTGATACTAACATAATTGGGCGGACGTGGACTAGAGGTTAGCGCGTTCGCTTTCTAACATTTTTAACAGCCGTTCTCACGAAGCAATGGCAAACCAGCGAAATATTCTGCCCAGTAAATTTTCTTTGAAGTGTTTATACTTCCTGTGGTTCGGAGCCCACATTAAGCTGTAGGTCCTCTACGTCTGTGGCACTTCAAACATGCAACATAGGCATTGGCGCGAAGATCGCTACATGGCGTAAGAGATAAAGCACTCGAAAACGAAGGAGAATAAAAATATTAAAATAAACTAAATATAAACAAAATAAAAATTATATACCTGGGTATTATAATAAGATTTTTTTTTGACGGGGGCCTCGAAATATTCTCATTTTTCCATGGGAGCTCATATAATAATGAGTTTGAGAAGCACTGGTGTATACCGTTTCATCAATGAAATCTAGTAGTAGGGCTTACAGGATTACTGTAATAGCTACAACGGTGTAGTCTGCCTTTGGAAGATACCCTCAAAACGGTAATTCGGTAGATTTTATTTATCGGACATACTACGTTGTTCGTGTATACTTTTTAAATGAGACACTTTTGTTTGTGTGGTCCTTTACCTTTATTTTTCTATTGGGAAGATGAACTGTTAAACTTGAATTTTGAAAATAATATATAATCATTGGATCTGCTAGAAGCGCCTTAAATTACCACTAGAAGAAGAAGGCTTAATTAATGTTTAACACTTTCAATTATTGTTTGAGTGTGAAAATGAAAATTTCGGAATATAATAGGCGCCAGAAAATTTATTTCAAACGAAGCTATCGATTTAAATTGTCTTTACGGAAAAAGGAACCACTTTGAAAGACTTCTAATATACAGAGCATCATACGATTTCATATTTTAAATGTGAGGTAGCTACAGACGTAGGGGAAAATCTCCACAGTATAAAAAATTCAATGATAAGTATATTATACTATATAACGAGGGTTCGTAGATTTGCGGATCATTTTCAAACGAGCAGCCTGAATATCAAACAACACAAGAAGATACTGCTAATTAGGTGGATAATATTTTACGAATTGGAGGAATAGCTAAAAACATGAATGGAAATCTAAGGAATGTCATGGAAATGAGGTTCTGGTATTGATCCTGCGGGATAAAAATAACCGATTGATAGAACAAAAAAATAGCAGCAAAGATATGCGGGAAAATTCTGAAATATATGACAAAACACAACAGCGAAAATTTCTGTTGTACAGAAATCTGCCGATAACTGATTACAAGAGATTAGTAGTAGAACTGCAATAGAAACCTAAATAGAGAATGGCTTAAATTGCAGTGGAATATTGGAATAGTTAGTAGTGCTAATCAGGTAAAAGGGCATAATGATATCACCTTCAGCAAATTACTAAATGGATATTTGCAACATGATAATGCTGCAGCTCACATAGCCATTAAACTATTATATTTGTATGCTAATTTGGTTATAATGATTAAATAAGTAGAAAACTAACATTCTAAGGTCGCCCAACATTTATAGATTATAAAAATGTTATTATTTCAAACATGCTGTATTTACAGGACCTTAGATTGTAAATGATCTATAAAACTTCATCACTGGGATATTGAAAGACACTGCACTAGATATTTGTGTGGGAATTTTTGAAAACATGACGGTAGTTATATTTAGATAACACTGGATCACATTTCTAACATAATTTTTGGTAATCTAATATACAGACTCCCGCGGTTTGTGTCTAATGAAGTCATGTCTTCGGACTTAGATCATGTCGTCGTAGAATTAATTAATGCTGACGTTCCGCTAACCGTTGCACATAGCATTATCAAAGCGTGATAAATGTTAGACCGGCGGATCCGGTATTACCCTCTGGAGAATCCTTAAATGGTCGATATTTTAATACAAGTTTGCTATTTAGCTTCATGTAACAATTATTTCATGAATATACTCTTTTTATGACAGTTAGCACACTTTCTGGAACCATACATATTCACGCCCAAGTAACAAAATTTACTAATATAATAAGGTGACATTTTGGTGGAGGCTGTGATTTTTTCTATTAATTAAAAATTTACTCATTCATATATTATAGATTATATGAGATGCTTGATTGTGAGGAAATTCTGTAATTAATACGTATATTAGTCACTATTTAAAAGCGAAGAAAACAGCATTACTTATTTTCTATTCTTCTAGTCTGCGTCGTCGTAGTATTAATTGATGCTGACTTTTTGCTAACCGTTGCAGATACCATTATCAAAGCGTAATGAGTGCTGGACCGGCGGATCCGGTATTCATCTTTAGGGAATCCTTAAATGGCCGACGTACTATACCAAGGTTCCTATTTAGCGTCATGTAACAATTATTTCCTGAAATAGTCTATGGTAGTTAACATACTTTTTCAACTAGACATATTCGCGTCCAAATAACAAATGTTGCCAAAATCATAATGTAAAATTTTGGTGAGGGCTGTGATATTATAGTAATTCAAAAATTAGACCCTTATATTGTGTAAATTATATGCAACCCCTTATGCAAACAAAAGCGACGAAACCAGCATTACCCTATCTATTTTCTGTTAGCATTACAAAAAAGTAAGATCTCTTTTTGAGCATAGACCGCGTCGTCGTAGTACTGATTGATGCTGAGGTTACGTTAACCGTTGTAGATACCTTTATCAAAGCGTAACGAGCGGATCCGGTATTAACCTTTGGGAATCCTTACATGGTCGTCGTTTTAGCTTTAGCATTGTGTGACAACTATTTCCTGAAATACTCTATGGCAGTTAACATATTTTTTCAGCTACTCATATTCGCGTCCAAATAACAAATGTTACTAAAATCATAACGTAAAATTTTGGTGGAGGCTCTGATTTTATAGTAATTCAAAAGTTAACATTTATATTTCGTAAATTATCTGAAACCCCTTATTTTGTGGAAATACTGTAATTTATATATTAATCACTATTTAAAAGAGAGGAAAGCAGCATTATCTATTTTCTATTAACATTATAAAAAAGCAAGATCTTTTTTTGAGCATAGACCGCGTCGTCGTAATACTGATTAATGCTGAGGTTACGTTAACCATTGCAGATACCATTATCAAAGCGTAATGAGTGTTGGACCAGCGTATCCGGTATTCATCTTTGGGGAATCCTTAAATGGTCGACGTTTTATTCCAAGTTTCCAATTTAGCTTTATGTAACAACTATTTCCTGAAATACTCTATGGTAGTTAACATACTTTTTCAACTAGACATATTCACGTCCAAGTAAAAAATGTTACTAAAATCATAACGTGCCATTTTGGTGGTAGCTGTGATTTTCTATTAAATCAGAACAGAATTACCTATTTTCTATTAATTTTACAAAAAATAAAGATCCCTCTTCGGCTTAGATCTCGTCGTCGTAGTATCGGTTGATGCTGACATTTCGTTAACTGTTGCAGATACCATTATCAAAGCGTAATGAGTGCTGGACCGGCGGTTCCGGTATTAATCCTCGAGGAATCCTTAAATGGTCGACGGTTTATTCCAAGTTTCCTATTTAGTTTTATGTAACAATTATGTCATGATATACTCTATTTATGGCAGTTAACCTACTTTTTGAACTAGACATATTCATGCCCAAATAGCAAATGTTACTAAAACCATAACGTGATATTTTGGTGGAGGCTGTAATTTTTATTAATTCAAAATTTAGGTACTTATGCTTTGTAGATTATATGCAACGCCCAATTTTGTGGAAATTTTATATATTAACACTATTTAAAAGCGATAAGAGCAGCATTACCTTTTCTCTATTAATATTACAAAAAATAAAAATCTCTTCTTTGGCTTAGACCGTGTCGTCGTAGTATTGATTAATGCCGGCAGTTCGTTAACCGTTGTAGATATCATTATCAAAGCGTAATGAGTGCTGGACCGGCGGATTTGGTATTAACCTTTGAGGAATTCTTAAATGGTCGACGTTCTATTCCTAGTTTCCTATTTAGCTTCATGTAACAACTATTTCCTGAAATACTCTATTTATGGCTACCTTTTCAACAAGACATATTCACGACCAAATAAAAAATTTTACTAAAATCATACCGTGACACTTTGATAGAGGCTGTGGTTTTCCATTAATTCAGAATTTATATATTATATGTTATATGCAATGCCTGATTTTGTGGAAAATCTATAATTCATATATTATTCACTATTTAAAAGCGATAAGAGCACCATTACCTTTTCTCTATTAATATTACAAAAAATAAAGATCTCTTTTTTGGCTTAGACCGTGTCGTCGTAGTATTGATTAATGCTGACGTTTCGTTAACTGTTGCAGATACCATTATCACAGCGTAATGAGTGCTGGACCGGCGGATCCTGTATTAATCTTTGAGGAATCCTTAAATGGTCGACGTTTTATTTCAAGTTTCCCATTTAGCCTTATGTAACAATTATTTTTTGGATATACTTTATATATAGCAGTTAACATACTTTTTTAACTAAACATATTCACGTCCAAGTAACAAATGTTACTAAAATCATAACATGGCATTTTGGTGGAGGCTGTGATTTGCTATTAATTTAAAATTAATATAATATATTATATATCTTCTCGGGCTTAGACCTCGTCGTCGTAGTATCGGTTGATGCTGACGTTTCGTTAATAATGAATGCTGGACCGGCGGATCCGGTATTAAATAATCTTTGGGGAATCCTTAAATGGTCCAAGGTTTACTGCAAGTTTCCTATTTAGCTTTATATGACAATTATTTCCTGAACGTACTCTGTATATGGCAGTTAAAATACTTTTCACGTCCAAGTATCAAATGTTACTAAAATCATAACGTGACATTTTGGTGGAGGCTGTGATTTTCTATTAATTCAGAATTTATATATTATATGTTATATGCAATGCCTGATTTTATCGATAATCTATAATTCACATATTAATCACTATTTAAAAGCGACGAAAACAGCATTACCTATTTTCTATTAATATTACAAAAAATAAAGATCACTTTTTGGGCCTAGAATTAATTGATTCTGACGTTTCGCTAACCGTTGCAGATAGCTATATCATTTTTCACTTTTAAATAGCGAATAATATATGAATCATAAAGTTACCTCAAAAACAGGCATTGTACATAATATATACATAATATTGAACCATAATGCTCTGTCTCGCGACAATAGTGTTTTTGCTTTTTTTCTATACAGAGTGTTTGATTGCAAAATTAATTTTATTTTCTCATCGCATTGTATTTCGTTTATTTTCCTACTCAGAAAATAATTTGAGGGCTCTATTTAAAGTCCTTAACTTGATTTTGCTGAAGCTCTATCAATATAAAATATGGATACAAGGCGAGTCGGCATTATGCCATGTATCATCCTCAATTTCTTTGTAACTGGCTTATACCTGATTTGATAGTTCTCTAAAGGACAAATAATTGTAGAACGTATGGACGTAAAATATTATAGTTTACACCGTGCCACTAGCAAAGTTTGTCATGAAAAGAGGTCGCACTTATAAGATTGTCTGAGAATAATTTACAATGTAACAGTTTAATTAATTAATTAAACAAACAATCTGCCATCTGTTTTTCATGGTCGTTCTAGATATCAATCATATTAGTAACTACTCCGTCCTTTCAGCTAGTAATAAAACTACTCATTATTTTATACAAGTTTATTTGCCATTACGTTATACCTGTAACAATTTATTTTTACATGCTACAAGAAACAGCTTTAGCCCTGTTTTTGTTCACGCTGGAACGCCTCATTAGCTTGAGCACATGTGAGTACCACATCGCCCGTTTTACAAATGTAGCGACAGTTGTCTGGACCTCCTGTCCACGATCCTTTTCCTAGTTTGCACGTGCAAGGCGGAGATTTCTGGTCACAGTTTGCATTTACGTAGTAGAAGAGGATCAACATAATGGTAGTCAGGAAGAACAGCAGCTTCATGTTCTGCAAAACAAAATGCATTCTAAATTGGTTTATTTGTGTAAGCAAAATTATAGTCAGTTTAATAATGTAAGTGCGTATCGATCATAATACTCATTTCTTAACTACGAGTAATAAAAATTATGTCTACAATTTTGGTGGCGATAGCAATTGATAGTGGAAATCGCACTCCTGCTGTACACTCGTGCTATGTATCTAACCTCAATTGATGTAAGTGATGACTAGCAAAAAAATTATTAACACAACTTCGTGAATTAGCGATATTTCGAAGATATTTCAACCTACATAGGATGAACTTTTAAATTGTTTTACATAGAATTAATAGAATAGAATACTAATAGCAAATTTTTTAATTTGGAGGTATTTTTTTAGGTTCTAAAATATTTTAATGCTATGTTGTTGAACAAAACTGATAAGAAGACCGGAAACAACATTTTGGTGGCGGTGTTATGCATATCTATTGCACTTGATTAAAACTGCCGCAAAAATTGTCCAAACAATTTTGAAAACTGTAGGTATTTAAGTGATAACTCATTGAATTTAATTTTAAAATTATTACCATACTGTTCAATTGCATCATTTCCTTATGAATAGAAGTTTATTCGTATAAATATTTTGATTTACGTAGCCTCTTTTTGAAATTGGTATTTGTATTAATTTTTTGTTTAAAAAATAGTGTATTCTTAAAATTATATGGTGATACATCTGAGACGAAATTGCTAAAGAGCACTCTTCTAAATGTGGTGTAAATAATTTTGAGGTCTATATCGTTAATATTTCTTGCGGTTGATTATATCTGCCGCAAAAATTGTCCACACGACATTGGGAACTACCGACATTTATAAGGCAATTCGTAGAGTTTGGATTTTCAAATTGTATTCCATATTTAGATTTAGAAGTAAATTCACATACTAAGTCATAGAAGAAACAATTTTTCAAAAATTTTCTTACACTTCTGTGACAAATGAGTTAATTTTCATAGTCACAGTAAACGTTTATTTCTTAATATATTTACAACCGTTGGTGCTATTTTTTGTAATTGCGAATTATGAAGTAATTTTTAAATTCTTTACAAATTAGTAATTCCGTAAAATGGCATGGAGATGCATTGGACATAAAATTACTGAGAACGTCGAGGAAAATACTCTTCAAAATGTAGTGTGGACAATTTTGAAGTTTACATCATGAATATCTATTGCTGTTGATTATAGCTGCCGCAAAAATTGTCCCCACAACATTGGGAACTACCGATATTTATAAGGCAATTAGTAGAGTTGAATTTTCAAATTGTATTCAATACCATAGATTTAGAAGCAAATTCACATGGAAAGCGATAGAAAACTGATTTTTCAAAAATTTTCTTACACGTCTGTGACAACGAGTTCATTTTGATAGTGATAGTAAACGTTTATCTCTCAATATATTTTCAACCGTTGCTGCTAATTTTTGTGATTGTTGATTCTGTAGTAACTTTCAAATCCTTTACAAATTAATAATTCTGTAAAACGTTACGATTATGCATTGGAGATGGAATTGCTGACAACTCTTCGAAATGTAGTGTGGACAATTTTGATGTCTACATCATGAATATCCATTGCGGTTGACTATAGCTGCCGCAAAAATTGTCCACACGACGTTGGCAACTACCGATATTTATAAGGTAATTTGGATTTTCAAATTGTATTCTATGCCATAGATTTCGAAGCAAATTCACATCCAAAACGATAGCAAAACGATTTTCCACAAATTTTCTTACACTTCTGCCACAAATGAGTTCATTTTCATAGTGAC
>JABXWE010043282.1:0-25046 GCA_014611495.1 Limonius californicus | reverse complement strand
TCCTAACCTAACCTAAATCTTTTTTATCTTTCAGTATTGTTGTCTACTTTTCTTTTTTCTATTTAAATAATTAACCTAACCTAACCTAACCTACCTAACCTAACCTAAAGCTTTTTTATCTTTCAGTATTGTTGTCTACTTTTCTTTTTTCTATTTAAATAATTAACCTAACCTAACCTAACCTAACATAACCTAAAACTTTTTTATCTTTCAGTATTCTTGTCTACTTTAAATTTTTCTATTTAAATACTTTATTAATAAAATACTGTGCTGTGTGAACGCTCTGTCAATTTTAACAAGAGATTTTTTTAAATAAAAAGTTTTAGTATACTTATAAATAGTTAAATTGTGAAAATTTACAGACAAGGGCATTATAACCAAAATACAGATCTACCTAAGTAACAATATATTTTTGCCTCAAAATTTTATTTTTAAGGTAGGTAACTATAAGACAAACTTCATAAAGCATTTGTGCAACCAGCCGTAATGTTACAAACCATGTGAAAAATTACTATAATTATGGTTTGGATTTTATTTTCCTGGATTTTTTTTCCTATGGATTCTTTTTCCTTGATTTTTTTCCATGGATTTTTTTCCTTGGGCTTTTTTTCCGTTTACCGTAGGACTTATCTCCAGAGGGTTTCCTCAGCCAAGTTACTTTAGTTAGTTCAAGTTCCTACTGAAAGTGGTAGCTTAGTTGTTGAAATACTTATTTAGGTGTTCTAAATATCATGGTGGTAAGGAGTTTTCCAAAGTTTATAAACTCAATTTTGAAAAGTAATAATTTTGAACATTAAGGCATCACAAAAATTAACTAATATTGCAAAGTGAAACTGAATCAAACAAGTAGTTAAATAGTTGCTACAAATCTTGATCCCAATAAACAAGAACAAACTTACTTGTAGACCCAAGTTTGAAACGTAGCTCCATATTTTGAACCATATATTGGTGAAACAGGAATTTTCTCCAAAGGCTGGACCATGGTATAACGGGAAGACAATAAAGGCAGCATAAGTTCACGCTGAGCCTCTGGAAAACTAATCCAGATGTTATGCTTGGGACTTTTAGAATCTGGAGATATACCATGAACTTTGAGCATTTCCTGGATAGCAAGCGCAAATCTGTCCATATTCTATAAGTTTAAATCATCAACTATTGCAGAAAATAAAATAATTAATACATTTACTTGTGTATTTTTCTCTGCCTGGAGAGCTCTTGTTAGCTCATTTAAAGCATTTACAATGAAAGCATCTTCTGTGATGAAAAACACAAAGAATTTTGTTTCTTGCGTGTACCTAAAAAAGTGGGTATGCTATTCAATTATTATATACAATGTGGAAGAACTCATTATTAATAATAAAATTATATACCAAATATACGAAAATTGTGACAGAAAAATAACTTTAAACGTTTACTACCAAATTTCTGCTATTCTCTTCGCTTTCTTTGACATGTGAATTAATGATCAATCATTTCATTGGTTAAACAAAATGGTAGCTCAATATATGCACTAAAAATTATTGAATGTTGAATTATTGGTTGCACCAAAAAGTATTAGCTTGTCTATTAAAGTAAAAAAATGTATTTATATTATATTATTTTGTATTAGGATTAGTGCGTTATAAATTATTTTTGCAAGCACAAAATATTTTTCTTGGTAACAAAAAAGGAAACAATAAACAGAAATGGTTTGAACTATTGATAGGAAATACATTTTGGTACCAAAATTTAGAAAATAAATATATATTTGTAGCAGAGGCAAGAAATACAGTAAACATAATAGACTTTAATATACACACAGGAAATAAGATAAAGTTACAACAATTGAAATATTTATTACGTTTTATGTTATTAAACAGAATGTGTCACATTGCCGGACTGACAGGATTACAAACGATGAGGTGCTCAGAATATTAAATAAAGATCGCGAGGTATTTTCCACAATTGAAAAAAAAGCAGAATATTTCGGCCTTATTGGGCCGACTGCTACTTGTTATAATGATGAGAAAAATAGAGGGAAGACGCCGAGTGGGACGAAGAAGAATGTCATAATTGTGCAATTTGCGAAACTGGAACGGATAGGGGTACAAGAATTGTTTGCAATAGCTCGTGCTCAGAATATTAAATACAGATTGCAAGATGTTCTCCACAATGAAAAGAAAAGCAGAATATTTCGGCCGTATTGTGAAAGGGGAAAAATACCGACTGCTACGTTTTAAAATGATGGGAAAAATACAGAGAAGATGCCGAGTGGGGCAAAGAAGAATGTCATCGTTGCACAACTTGCGAAATTGGAGCGGACTAGGAGTACAAGAACTGTTTACAATAGCTCAGTCTAGAGAGCAGTTTGATGAATTGGTCATTAACATCACGTCTCTGTGATAACACCTAAAGAATACAACAAATCAGTACTGAGAAAGAGATGGAATTAGCTACTAAATGTAGATAAGGAATTCTACAAATTGGAAACAGAAATAATGGAAAAAACATTGGAAAGGAGATAGAAAATATTGAAAGAAGCATTGTATGGAACAGCGATAGCAGGAGAACAACATGGTGCACTAATTAGGTAAAACAGATAAACGAAACGTACAAGATAAATAAAATAACTAGAATAAGAAGAATGGGAGAAAGAAACGAAAAGAAATTAGAGGAGTAAGAGATAAAAATAATCAGGTAAAGACAGACAAAAAGAAATACTGATGTATGAAATGAATATTACTAACAGATTAACAACTAGGCAGTGAAAAAATTATGATAAATGAAGAACAAGATGAAAGAGGGGGAATAGGGCAAATAGAATACATTACTAGAGAGGAAGTAGAAGAAGCACTAAGAAAAACAAAAAGAGAGAAAACAAGTGCAGAAACTAATACGGAACCAGAAATGATAAAGTGGATGGGAATGAAAGGAAAAGAATGGTTATGGAGAATTTGCCATGACTCATGGAGACCTCAAAAAATACCGAAGGGGAGCACCCCCCCCCCCGTAGCTCACCACTGCTTACAACATATATATATTTGGGAAGCATAATCATCAAAGATGGAAAAACAGGAGCAGAATTAAAGAACAAAGGAAGAAAGGGAAACAATATTTACTACTCTTTAAACGAATCAACACTGGTTAAAAAGTAATAGAAAAAAAATGAGAAATTAATTGTAAATAACACCGTAACAGTACCAACTGTCTTATACACCACCAAGAACTACACACCAAAAAAAGCACGAGAATAATATAATAGCCATAAAAATTAAATGTTTAAGGAAAATTACTGATAAAACAAAATGGAGCAGAATACGAAATGAAGAAATAATAATAATAGAGATGTTAGATCAAGAGTCAATACAGAAGAAAATAAAAAAAGAGAAACTAAACTAGCATGCACACATATTAAAGATGGATCCAGAGAGAACATGCAGAAGAGTGGTATAAGCAAGCAGACTAAAGAAAAGAAGAAAGGGAAGACCTAGGAAACCCTGAATGGCATAGGTAGTAGAGATAGGAAGACTGAGGGGAAAGATATCAAATGAAATGAAAATATTAGCAAGTAACAGGAAAGGATAATAGAAGAAAACAAAAACCTTTTTATAAATAAATAATCTGGACATCAACGGGGTCTCATATGCTATGCTTCAAAAATATTTTGAACAAATAGGACAACACTAACTGAGGATATTTAACATTATAGCATTGGTCAGTTCAAGTATATGAAAAAGAAGATATAACTGAAGACCAAGAAACAAATAACAAACTTGTTTATTATATTCGAGTGTTACTATTACAGGGTCTGTATTGCAATCCCATTTTAAAATTCCAGCTTATTTACAGAATTCCAAGCAAGAATTTGATTAAATTCCAGTTACATTTTAAAGGTTAGTCAGACTGTCTTTGTAGGCACTTTCCTAATTAAGCTACTATAGAAAACATTAATTCATTACTTAACAAAGTAGCAAACTACAATTAGAATATTATTTTCTTAATAATTTAAATGCAATACATTTTTATTAATTGTTTCTTGTGATAAGCCTATTTGTTAATTTATGATAATTGTTCTCGCTTCAGGTCACATATTTTTATTTTTATTCTTCCTTTCCCTATTCATTTTTGCCTGGCATTTTCTACTAACATTGTTAAAATTAAATGGTATTTTATCAGATATATGTTGTATTTTGTACACCATCATAAACAATCGTGGAAAATCAAGAATTCTTGATACCTATAAGTTCTGTATCAAAACATCTTTGTTGACAGAAAATATCTGCCAATAATTGCAAAAAGAAATTAAAGTTAAAAATTTTGTTACATTTTTATGTTTTGCTTTCCTGTTTATTAAATAGGTAATAGATATTTTGTCCAATCATAATCAGTTTTTAAAGAAATAGATTTCATCAAGTCATTAAAAACTTATCTCTGCAAACACTTTATCTGCAATATTTCCTGATATTCACCTGTTCTGTAGTAATACTTCAAGTGCAATTTTAACTCACAGTGATCCTATTCCAATACTACTTGTTACTGTAATTGAAGAAATACTAGATATGCTTCTAGGAAACTTGGATGTGTAGCAGATTGTATATTAGTTATGTTGGTATCAGGGTGTAACTTATTAAGGGTGAATAAGAGCACGTGAAAGCGTGTTCCAGTCACCATTATTTTTATGTGATTATGTATGTGGTAACTAAAACAGTTTACGAACAAAAGTTATAACCACCACAGATGCAAGAGGGAATTTTTCAAATTATTTCAAAATGATTTATTTAGTCTTCATAAAGCAAACAAGTATGTGCAGGGTGTTTCATTTTTTTTTGTAGCAGGACTGTCACACTCAATGGAACTTTTAAAATTAATACAAAAAGTTTAGATAAACATAGGTCATCAAATGCTTAGTTTTCAAAATACAGGTGGTTCAAACTAATTTCAAAAATAATATTTTTAAACATTCGATACATTTTTTAAAGTGTTGCATTAAAAATTGGTATACGGGGGTTATTTGGTATTGGAAAACCTATTGTGGACATCGTCTTACTGTAGCCGCTAGAGGGCGCTCTGTATTGTACTCTTTACGTATTAAAATGACCATATAACCTTTTTCTCAGTGTACATTGTGGCTTTTTTTATAAAATTTCTTATTTCCTGTGTTTTTCTACACAAAAAAGGTACCGTAACATGGGGCGAAGTCGAATAGTAGGGGCGAACGCGGACGGAAGTCTATGTCGCATGTTTTTTTGCAAGGTTAACTTAGAGATTCGCGATAAGTCCGCGAAACGTGTTGAAGTAACAACTGAACGTTAAGAGTGGATGGGTGTCGGTTGATGAAATTATTGGTAGTGGCCTAAAGGTACGATTTTTAGTAAACTTGTTTTTTTCAATATTTTTAAAAGATTGATAAGAAACTTTTGTACACTGAAAATATAATATATAATAATATATAAAGAGATATCAAATTCATTTTGGCACTAAAGTATTGAGTTCTTTATGCTTAACGTATATATGCAAAATAATAGTCTTACTTTGTTTAGTTTTTTTTTTAATAATTTATTTATAAAAAGTGACCTCAGGTGGGGCGAACTCGGACACCATGGTGAGACAATATAAAAAGAAAATTGGAATCCAATTTATGAACTATGATGAAAATACATTAAAAAAGCACTAGATGATGTCAAAAAGGGTAAAAAGACTTTAAGGCAGGCAGCTGACTATTATAATATTCCCAAATCTACATTGCACGACAAAATTAAGGGTAGAAAAAATCGAAAACATGGCGGGCAAAATGCAATCTCAGAAGAAGAGGAATGCTAGCAGAAGGGGTGACCAAATTTAGTGAATGGGGTTTTCCTATGACTCGTAGGGATATTAGATTGCTCGTAAAAAATTACCTCGACAGAAACGGACAAAAAATTTTAAGTTTTAAAGACAATTTGCCGGGAATCAACTGGTTTTATAATTGTTTTAAAAGAAACAAAATTTTAACAGAAAGATTTGCTCAAAACATTAAGAGGTGCAGGGCTAATGTTACTAAAGAGATAATAAGAGAATATTTTCAAAATTTAAAGGGACCCTGGAAAATGTCGAACCCACCCACTTAGTCAACTACGATAAGACTAATCTCACGGATGACCCAGGAAGACAAAAAGTCCTATATCGCCGGGGATCTCAAAGGGTGGAAATAATAATAGATTCCAGCAAATCAAGCATTTCAGTTATGATGGCAGTAACTGCAGCGGGGCACCTATTGCCACCATATGTAGCGTATACAGCTGTGCACTTATATCCGACTTGGGTAGGGGGAGGGTCGGAGGGCACGATGTACAACCGAACCAAGTCAGGCTGGTTTGACACCCCAACATTTGAGAATTGGTTTGACAAGATTCTCCTCCCTTATTTAAAAACCTCCCAGGAAAGAAAGTGCTCGTTGGAGACAACTTAGATTGCCACATTTCAATTCACGTTCTAGAATGCTGTGAACAAAATAACATTCATTTTGTGTTGCTTCCTCCAAATGCAACACACTTGCTTCAGCCTTTGGATGTGGCATTTTTCGCACCACTTAAGAAATCTTGGCGTGCCATTCTGTTAGAGTGGTTAATGAAAAATAGGGGATGTGTACCCAAATCGGATTTTCCTAAACTGTTCCGGAAAGCTATTGAGAACGTTCAAAATTTACAAAATAACATAAAGGCAGGTTTCCGAGCCTGCGGGATTGCCCCCGCTTACCCTAGACGCAGTTTTAAAAAAAATTCCAGATGTGGAAGAAGATCAAACAGAAAATGAAAACCTCTGAGCAAAAACTTTACAAGATTTTCTAAATAAAAGCAGGTTGGCAACGACCACAGAAACCGGACAAAAACGAGGCAAACAGTTGAATGTAGCACCTGGTAAAGGAATAAAACGGAAAGATTTTGCTCACACATCCAGTGGCACAATCACTGAAAATGAAAATATCAACTTAGAAAGCAGCAGCGATCGGGAGCAAGAAGTTGTTTCAGATGTTGAAGAAGACTTGGAGCTTGAACAACAGGTGTTGAACATATCCGAAGAAGACACTGTAGGGAGTAATTTTGACGTTATATAAACGGAAACTTTTTTGTTAGTTAGGTTTTCGTGCCCGAACAATAGCCATAAGCATTATGTTGGGTGTGTAACTGAGGTGATTGATAAAAACAAAAAACTGTATTATGTTAATTTCTTAAGAAAGCAAAACTGGTGTATATTTTGTATATCCAGATATTAAGCGACCAAAGCAAAGTAGACAGCTCGCAAATTTTTATGATTCTTCATGACGTTAAAACTTTGTGGCGCGGAAGATTCCAATTTCCCACTTTATTAAAATATAATAGTTTAAGAATAGATTGATTTAATCGAGTTCCTTCTTAAAGTTTATTGTTTTGCTTTTTCTAGAGCTTTGCATTTTTTATTATAAAAATTTTTTGTAAAGTTTGCAGAATTTACTCTTATTTTTTCAACGTTTTGTAAAATTTACAGTTTTACTTGTAATTTTGGTAAATAAAACTTTATAAACAAAAATTTTGTGTTATTTTTGCTTTAAATGATCCACTTCTCTATTTAAATGTATTATTATTAATTTTTTTGTCCGCGTTCGCCCCTTAGGACGGCCGAAGACACGGTTTCCAGCGAAATAAATGGGTGTCCGTGTTCACCCCACACATAGGGGCGAATGCGGACAGTCTTTAACAAAAAAATAAAAGTAGTAGGGTTAACATTCTTCTACATTTTTTTATCACATCGTTGATTAGAGAGATAAGGATACTTAAATTATTTTTTTGGCATTTTTAGCACCAGCAGGGTAAAAGTTATTATCCAAAAACCGCGAAAAATGTCCGACTTCGCCCCATATTATGGTACCCTTATCAAAATCCGCGAAAGTTGGCCATTTTGGAGATACTTGGCTTGTTATTGTTCGATGCAACCTAATTTTTCATGGATTTATTATAACCACACTGTACAATCTTAAAAACGATGATCCTGTTAAAACAAAAAACGTTAACTTTAGCATCTGTTAAATTATT
The DNA here is from genome assembly GCA_014611495.1 of Limonius californicus. NCBI lineage: Eukaryota > Metazoa > Arthropoda > Insecta > Coleoptera > Elateridae > Limonius > Limonius californicus. The sequence continues at coordinate 17,019 of JABXWE010043282.1, read as the reverse complement.
ACAACAATAAATTCTTATAAAAATTTAGCAGATTCTAAATTTCAAAAGATTGAAATAAATCCTAAGAAAAATTAGGCTGCATCAAACAACAAAAAGTCAAATATCTCGAAAACGGCCAACTTTAGCAAATTTTGATAAGGTTACCTTTTTGCTTAGAAAAGTCCAGAAAATAAGATTTTTTATTAAAAAAGCCATAAAGTACTCTGAGAAAAAACCCCGTACACCAACTTTAATGCAATACGTTAAAAAATGTTTAAGATATTTACAAAAATTCTATTTAAAAACTTAATTTGAACAACTTGTATCTCGAAAACTAAGCGTTTAGTTGTTCTATCAAGTGTTAAAGTCCTGCTTCAAAAAACTGAAACATTCTGTATATCTGGTTTTACTTTCAAGATTTTCTTTTTTGATACACTTATTTTCTATTTTTTTTTGTTTGTCAACGTAATCGCCAACCTCTGATCCAGAGAAGGCACCGTAAGAAGAAGAAGAAGGATTTCTTTCACACCAAAGCCTAATAGTACATTTTTGTAGTAAATAAAGTTTCCTTATTTTTAAAATAAATTTTTAATAAGTGATTTGTGGGTAGTTTCAGTTGGCTCTATATTTTTTAACGCCACTTCTGGCAAAATATTTTAATAAACCTCCACAACTATCATACAAAAAGGAACTAAACAAAAATCATGTTGAAAAAGACTTCAATTTGTTCAATTTGTAAAACCTATCAATAACACAAGATTAATCAGATCAATTTTTTACTGTTCCAAAAAGACTGCTCAACATTTTACTTTTACACCTCTCGACTTCTTCCATATATTGTTATTCTACTTTAGGTATATCAAAAGCATGTCTGTCTATAATTAATATTATCAGTCATCTAATGGTGCATTACTTTTTTAGAAATCTGTTCAAATTGAAAAATCTAACATAACTGTCCCTGCTACCATGTACATCTTTAAAAAAATGTACAGGGTGCGGCAACATAACTTCCTTTTTTGAAATGCGCGCCATTCAAGCTGTAGAGGTCGTAGCGGGGTGAGAGTAGTCTCATTTGACAGGCGTGGTTCTAAAGTTTTGTTTCCTACCCCGGTCATCGTCATCATGCGTTGGAACAGTGACGAGCGTGCGTTTGCCGTCAAGGCCTACTTTTCGAACGGATGTTCTGCGATCGCAACCCAGCGCGCCTTCCGAAATCGCTTCAATGTAGCCTCGTTGGGCCCTCTCCCGGACCGGAAATCAATTGAAACATGGGTCCCTACGTTCAGACGAACCGCGAGTACGACAAGACGAAGAACTGGAGTCCCCCGACCAATCAGATCACCTGAGAACATTGAGGCAGTGAGGGCTTCAATCTTGCGATCCTCCCGGCGTTCTGCGCGCAAACATGCGTCTGCCCTTGGGCTTTCCGATCGTTCAGTGAGGCGAATTCTTCACGATGACCTTCATTACCATCCATACAAGTTGGCGATTGTGCAGGAACTCTCCGAACGCGACTTCAATTCTCGGAGAAACGCACGTGACGCGCTTCTCGAAAACGTTCCTGAGGACGCAATTGTTTTTTTCAGCGATGAAGTCCAGTTTCATTTAAGTGAATGCGTCAACAACTAGAACATGCACTACTGGGCTGACACCAATCCCCGACAATTGCATCAAAGGCCTTTGCATTTACCTAAGGTCACAGTGTGGTGTGCAATTTCCTCAGCTGGGATTGTTGGGCCCTGGTTTTTTGAAGAAAATGAGGTCACAGTGACAGTGAATTCAGACCGGTATGTGAACATGTTGGAGGAATTTTTTTTTCCACGACTTGATTAATTGGACTTAGGGGTCATTTGGTTCCAACAGGACGGAGCAATGGCTCACACTTCAAGGATATCGATGACTGCTTTGAGGGAACACTTCCCGGAGCGCCTCGTCTCAATAAGGGGAGATTTGGAGTGGCCAGCCCGCTCCCCAGATTTGGCCGCTTCCGATTTTTTTTGTGGGGTTTTTTGAAATCCCGTGTTTATGTCAACCGTCCAAGGACCCTACAAGACCTGAAGGCATCAGGGCAGAAATTGCCAACATACCCGCTGCTACGCTGGTAAGGGTCATGACAAACGCCAGAAATCGGCTTTTTCAGTGTATGGACAATGGCGGGCGTCACCTACCTGATATGATTTTCAAAACTGTGTAAAACAAAACTTTAGATATGTACCTACATTATAAAAATAAATAAAAAAATTTCGATTCATAAAATGGGTTTTATTGCGTTTTGAAAAAAGGAAGTTATGTTGCCACACCCTGTATATACATTTGTATTACCTTTACAGCATAGGACATACTCATCGTATTGGTCGTGCATTTATTATACCTTGAATGAATTCTACAACAACCGGTTATAAGAAATATTGGATAATTTGCTTTCTTATCTACAATTATCTCTCTTTAGGCAAATAATAAATTTACATCAATTTAAATTAGAAAGCAAGTCTTTCGATTGTGTCATCTCAATTCAAAAATTTTTAAGCCTTTTATAAGAATTCCAAGCAAGAAATACCCTATTTTAGTATTCTCATAAAAAACCTACACAATAAATTTCTCAAAAATTGAAAATCAAATCCAAAAATTTACAATATAGAAACCATAAACATACTGCCTTGGTAAATGACTAGGTTCTATAGCCCCCAACTCGCCAATGCACTCTCCACACGCCAACTTCAATGATTTCTCTTTTTCCCGACATCCAAGCATCAAGACATCCAGCAGCTCAACAATAGTCGGATCGATTCCATTGTAACCCAATATCATCTGATCCAGTTCTTCCCTGTTCTTCTCCAGCAACCGCTTCAAATACTTTATGGCATGAACACGAATTTCAATTGTTTCATGATTTAAATACTTCAAAAACCACTTTAACTGCTCCTTAAATGACATATTCTCAATTCGTTGTAAATGCTTCTTAATCACAACGCACAGTTCTTCGTTAACATTTATCTCAACAACAAAAAACAAGTCTGGGATGTAATCCTTCACATAAACTTCGTTTTCAATTATAAGATACTTAAATATGTCATCGATTTTGCTGGGAAAATGGTTCATTAAGGGTAAAAGAGATACAAAGATTGATGCCAGTTGAGGGCCTAAGGCATCTGTTTCACAGCTTCTAACAAATGCATCCCAGACATCACAGTTAAGTTCTGGAAAGGCTTCACTGTTTAAGTTCAAAGCTGTTCTAAGCATAGCTAATATTTTAAAGCGTAGGGGAGTTATATGCTTTGGCCCCATAAATCGCAACAGTTGTGCTAGGCTTAACAACACCTTTCTTTTGGCAGAATGACGGGCTATCAGTTTCATGTCAAAATAGGCTAAAACTCCCAGCAACCTAGGCTGAAGGTATTCAGGTATTTGCTTTGCACTTAAAATCTGGGATTCTGTGTCTTCTTGGGCCAAGACTTTTACAGCCAACAAAACACGGTCACGTTTTTCATGAAAATTTAAAAGCAACTCATTCAGTATCACCTACAAATAAAGAAAAATGAAAACATAAACCAATTTATTACTAAGAATTGTTTTTTTACTTGAAAATTTCGCTTTCGTAACACATTTCCAGTTAGTCCACACTTTTTCTCAACATAATTCATAGATTTTTTGAATCCTTCATCCGATTCACTGAGGAACAAATGCAAAAAAATGTTTCCATACCTGCTGGTTAACAGGTCTGAAACATCCATGTCAACAAAAATAGCAATTTCATGGACAAGCTTTTCAACTTTAGGCATTTTAATGATCAAAGATACAAAAAATGGTAACAAATAGCGACATTCTTGGGTAATGAAATCTTTGGGTCCAAAAAAGCCAAGAATGAGGGAGATCTTTTCCAATGATGTAGACAGGCTGTAGTCTATCAAAGCTTGGTTAATTGCACATAACTCTACAATACTTTGAGATAATTCTTTTTTGTACTGCGAGTAAATAAGGTTTGTTGTTGTGTTGCGCAAACTAGCCATTCTGATAAAAATGTTTGACGCTACTAAGGAGTATTTAGATGTAGGAATCATTACGAAGAATAATAAAAGCTGAGAGATGTTTAACGTTACACTTTCTGCTGTTACAAAAGATATTTGTCTTAGGGTTTCCAAGACAGTATCTTGTAGATCAAAATCAGAGTTTTGTAATGACTTTTTTGTAATAATTTTTAATTCTGCAAAACATACAGGTAGAATTTCTTCAAGGTATTTTGTTCCCGAATCATTGGATTCCTGCAACCAATTATGTTTAGTTTTATGAAATTTAGTAAAAGCATCCTTACCTGTATAATTTGCAAAAGTTGACCAATAACACTTGCAAATTGCATTCTGACTTCTTTATCTTCATCATCTAGAAGCTTTACCCAAAGTTTGGTAATATGAGGTGCATAAAAAAATTCTAAATGTGTAAATGACTTTAAGGCTTTGATTAATTGCAATTTAATAGGTTTATTATCACAGCTAAACATCTGAAAACAATCTTCAAATCTAATAGAGTTTAATCCATTAGCAACTTTTTGCAGAGGCTGGAAAACACCAAATGCGGCTGTAGGAGACGAACAATTTTTGCATTCCCCATACTTCTGGAGAAATAATTTTACAGCTTCTTGTTGGTTACTAAAGTTTCTTGTGCAAGTTAGACAAACTATCTCATATTCTAAATCTTCTTTTTCCAAATTCCATGATATAACTGTAATGGTTGATGAATATACTCTGCAAAAAGTGTCTGCCGCTGCTTTTATAATTGCAGGCGATAATGTTTCGTGATAGTACTCCAAGACTGGTGTTAACAAATATTTTCCCCATATGGTGAGATAAGAATCAACACCAAGTATAGCAGGATAATATAACAGATCTTTCATGAGCTGAAATTAAAAAATAAGAAATTAAATTTTGAAGCATTCCCATGAAGCACCCCAAGTAGCACCAAATATTTTACGAACATTGTACATACAGGGTGACACAATAGTGCGATTTTGTTTCCTAATGTCTTTATTATAGCAGCTTGGACAAAACTTTAAATACAAGTTGTTTGTTTGATTACTGTGCATAACTTAAAATTATTGTTGACTATACCTACAGGGTGTTTTGTTTTAGTGGGATAATTAACAACTTCTTTATTTTAAATAGAACATTCTATACATTATTGCATTTCTGGATTTCTTATTTTTTTATCTCTACAACGATATAGAGTTTCAGGTATCTATCGCTAATGGTTTGGGTAATAATTAACATTTCCTTAAATTTTGAGAAAACAACCGTCTGTCTGTAACAGTTAGTATCTAAAGAATTACATACCATTTTACAAATCTATTTTGCAGTTTACACGAACGCATTGTCAGATAGGTGCCATACTGTTTAGAATTTAAATATCTTATACAGGATGTATCTAATTTACAACCACATTCAATAGAAACTAACTTCTAATATTTCATTTTTTAAATGGAACACCCTATATATTTTCACATTTTCGAGCTTGTCGTTCAATGACCTTTAAACGTATGTGGGGTTATATATGACTTGCGTTTTTCGTTTTGAAAATATTTATAAACTATTAAAAAGCTAATAGAAAAAAACAGAAAAGTTGGTAATAAGATGTAATTTTATTTTGTTTAAAAAATATATTAATGAATATCGGATTTTATAAAAGTGAAATTATTTACTGACATTTTTAACTACAAAGATTTGGATGTTTTACCGCGCTTTTTAGAACAAAAACGAAATTAAACAAAAAGCAACGAATTATCAGGCTTACGTTAAAACAATTACTAACTGTCAACAAACTACATATGTTGTAAGGTTTTATATTCGAATCCATTCATAACGCTGTTCATAACGTGGAATCGAACCCACCATAGCTAGATGGATCGATTTCATGCTCAAACACAGAAACATAAAAGCCACACTCAGAGGAGACTCCGTGGAAGTATCCGCCGGCCGTGGGTGCCCACAGGGAGGCTTTCACTCGCCGCTCCTGTGGTCCTCGTAGTTGATGGACGGCTCAATGAGCAAGGGTTTTACACTCAGGGCTATGCGGATGACTTGGTTATCCTTATAGCCGGTAAATTTCTCGGCACAATAAGCCGGGCTACCCAAGGTGCCCTAAATATTGTGCAAGACTGGTGTAACAGGAATCAATTGTCGGTCAATCCATCAAAGACCGAGCTGGTACTGTTCACACGAAAACGGAAGATGACAGGTTATAGAGAACCCTCCATCTTCAACAAGTCACTTGACTTGACAGGTGAAGTCAAATATCTAGGCGTTGTCCTTGACGCTCGACTAATCTGGAAAAGTCATGTGAAAAAAACAAGAACAAAGGGCCTGCGCATCCTACTGGACGTGCAGACGCGCTTTAGGCAAAACCTGGGGGCTGAAGCCTAAAATCATATTCTGGTTTTACACGGCTGTAGTACGCCCGCTGTTAACATACGCCGCCCTTGCCTGGTGGCCACAATCAGAACTGACCACTACAAGAACGACACTCGCCCGTTTGCAAAGATTAGCTTGTCTTGGCATTACGGGCGCAATGCGAACAACCCCGACAGCGGCCATAGAAGTGCTGTAGGGACTCGCCCTCCTCACCTTGTGATTGAGGCCGAGGCTCGAGCGACAACGCATAGGCTGATGTGTACGGGTGATGGGTTCCGGGCCATAGTGGAATAAGTGGCAATCAGGAAGCTGATGCCCTAGCTGTGGCTGGGGCCTCTGAATCTTTAGTAGGTCCAGAGCCAGCTTATGGAATAGCCTCCAAATATGTGAGGCACGAGATCTTGAATCACGCAAACGCGCAATTTCAGCATTGTTGGACCTCTAGATTCACACCCAGACAGGCTAGAGCCTTCATCAAGAGCCATTTGCCTAAATCGGTAGACTATATTCTGAATCTAAGCAGAAGACAAATCAGGATAATAACGGGCCTCCTTACAGGCCACGGACACCTGAACAGTCATCTCCACACTATAGGGATTGTGTTAAACAACCAGTGTAGGAAATGTCAAGAGCGAGAGGAACCCTCTGAATATGTCCTCTGCAAATGCAAGGCATTGGCGGCCTTAAGAAGCAAACACCTTGACTCTCCCTTTCTTGAACCAAGAGACATTCAAGACAAGCCTTTGAACAGGATTCTGTCCTTCGCCGAAACGACAGACCTGTTCAGGGAGTGAAGTGTTTTGTAATCCCAAGGGAGCACAATGCGCCCTGGTGGCCTAGGTGCAGGAGCCTTGCTACGGCCCACAGTAATCATCATCATCAAGGTTTTATATGACTTGCGTTTTTCGTTTTGAAATAGCAGTTATATGCAAATAACCAAATACAAGGTATATTAACATCAAAATATTTTTTTATTGAACAGTTACAATACCAATTATAATAAACAGTACCGTTTATAAACACTGCTGACAACCGTTTCAAATAAACAGTGAGGTAAGACAGGGTATAACATCTCAGCACTTTTGATTAATGTATGTATACTTAGTATTATGAGCAAAGAACCATTAAGAACCACATTTAAAATTGTAGTATGTGCTCTATATGTCGGCCATTTTCTTGAACACACGAATTTAATCGATGCATAAAGCGATTGTTCACACTTCTCAACATGGCAGGTGTTATGTCTCTAAACGCATGTTGAATTTGCATTTGTATTCTTTTGTCATAGGGGAAATTCTGTAAACTTTATCTTTTACAAACCCCCACAGAAAGAAATCTAATTATCACTGGGCCTCCTCCCCCAATCCATTTATCGGGAAATTCAGCGTTTAAAACATTTCTAATGTCCAAATTATAGGGTCAAGGGTCACATTGCAGCTATAAGTTCTGTATACTGTTTAAAGGAATATTTTCTAATAAATTCTAAAAACTGTGTTCTAGTAATTGTAAATACATTTCATCATTCAGGTGTCGTTCAAAAAAGTATGGACCAACGACATGCTCGCCTACAATTCCTCTCCAAATATTTAAGGACCACTGATGACGATTCACATTCTCATGTTTATGAAAAGTTTGCTTTGTCGGAGAAAAGGACATAATTAAAGAAATTAGCTTGAGCATTTATTTGTTGATGGGCACACTCGCAAAACATTAGCTGATGATCAAGCAGTTCTTGATGAAGTTGAATGTGGTAGGGATGGTTCCTGTACTTTTTCAATATTTTAACACAAAATACTGACTTATGTCTGTTCGGTGGCTTATATCTCTGGCGCTACAGTTCGGATCTTCTACTACAGAAGCTATTATAGCAACTTTGTGTCTTCGTTAATTGTAGGCTTCCTACGTGGAGTACTATTGTATTAAACACTGCCTGTATTTAGAAATATTTGTCGTAATCATTTGAAAGCCAACACATTGGGATGTATACAGTCTTAGAAACGTTCAGTGTAAACTCTGGAAGCTGATACACAATTTCCTTGACACTCCCCCCAACATAAATACCATATCAACCATTTCATCTTCTGAAAAATTCATTTTACACGCAATTGAATAGCTGAATTTTCACCCAAACAGGCAATAACACGACACAAATGCTAGTTTGTTGACAGTTAGCAATTATTTTAACGAAAGTCTGATGATTTGTTGCGCTTTTGTTTAATTTCGTTTTTGTTCTAAAAAGTGCGTTAAAATATACAAATATTTGTAGTTTAAAATGTCAGGTAATAACTCAACTTTTATAAAATCCTATATTCATTAATATATTTTTTAAAACAAAATAATATTACATATTATTACCAGCTTTTCTGTTTTTTTCTCTTAGCTTTTTAATAATTTCTAAATATTTTCAAAATGAAAAACGCAAGTCATATATATGTATGTAACTGCACATACTTTTAAAGGTCATTGAATGACAAGTTCGAAAATGTAAAAATACACAGGTTGTTCCATTTATAATAATGGGATATTAGAAGTTGCGTTTTATTGAATGTGGATTTTAAATTTATTAGGTATAAAATATTTAAATTCTAAACAGTACGGCACCTATCTGAAAATGTATCCATGTAACTGCGAAATAATTTTGTAAAATTATACACTCTTCTTTAGATACTAACTGTTAAAGACGAATCGTCAATTGAAATGAAAGCCAACAATTAAAACTTGGCTACCAATATATACCCATTACAACAAAATGTTAACATTTCCGATATAAAGCCAATAAAAGGAAGCCAATACTTTTCCAACCTAGTGCTACTGTGCTACTTGAGACTATTTGGGCCAGTTTAAGAAAGTACAAAACTTTTATTTTTGACACAAATATTATCGCATAATTGTTCTTGTATTTTCTAATTACTGATAATTTTACTACCCTTTTAAATAAATTGAATAGTTTTAAAACCTTTTATCATGCAGAAGTGGAGCTTATTAACATCTGGGCTAAAATTGCGATAGAAATATTAGACAACACATTACTTTATGTGGATAACATTTTCTTAATTTATACTTAACATAACAATTATTCAAACTCTTGTTTGGGACAGTCGTACTTATCAAGCTTTTCTCATTTTTAAGCAGAGTTTATTCAAGGTTAGGTTTTTAGTTCTGTGTAGTAATTGTGATGCATTAACCATAGGGATTTACTATGGCTTAAATAAAGCAATATCCCATTGTTGATGTCATATCTATTTCATAACTAACTTCAACTCCAATTTTGCCAATTTATGTGTCTTTGTTAGTTAAAACAGACTATTTCTAGATTGAGTCATGTATTATATAACATTTCCATTGCACCTTGAGCCTACGTGCAAATTAGTGCTACCTCGTATGAACGAATAGAAACTATTTATTCACGAAAATAAATTTTTCTCTGCCTGTAAAATTATTTTTTTCGGAAACTGTCATAATAAGTTGATTTATACGACATCTGTGAAGACTCAGAAGGACTCATCTACAGAATGTAAAACACTTTGACATCTAGGACTCAAAAGTATTTTAATCTTGCAATTTCTGGTCAAAAAAAAGGCCACAATTTAATAGAATATATCTGTAAGTTTATTTATTTTGCTTATAAACATTAAGTTTTAACTATTATTATACAATAAATGAAGCATTATATAGCAATGTTTAAATTTAAAATTCCAGTTGTGCAATTGTGTAAATTGATCCCAATTGTTGTAGATAACATTAGATGCCAAATTAAATAAACATAAATTTCAAAATTATCTCTTCGCATTGTAGGACATAGTTTTCGGAAAAAAACTTATAATACAGGATTGCGAAAGGCTTTTGCAAGAGGCATTTCGCAATCTAGAATCAAAAATAAAAACAATACTTTTATATTCAACAAATCTTTTTCGTATTTAGTTGTTATTCTTTTCAGAAAAACAAATAATATAGATTATTAAAATTATTCCCAAAAAAAAAAGAACTTCTGTTACTCACCTCGCCTGACATGTCATCACTGTTGGTGCCATCATGAAAATCGAACATAGTATGCAAAACATCAGAGTGCAACGTTTTCATCTTTTCTCTTGTTCCATGCGGAATAAAAACAGTAATAAAGCCAATCGATCTGTTATGCAAGAAGGTGCTCAACCCTTGTATGGCTTTCGCTTTAGAAAAATTCTGTTTTGCTAAATAGAAACAGAAAGGCTTAACAAGCTTCACAAATGCTTTGTTCTTAAATATACTGCACTGATAAATCAGTTCAGGCTTTTTTAAAAATGGGTAAGCAATACAACAGCAGGTAAACTCAGCATCACTTATCAAATACGTTGCAGGGTACATAGTAAGGATTTTTTGAAGCAATTCGTTTACATCACTGGTTGCTGTTAAACATCCACAAACTTCCACATGGAAACTGACGAGCCCTACAGTAAAACTCAGTATGTTTGCTTCAGTGAAGAAATAAAGTGTTAGTGAAGATACATCTCTCTCTGTGACAATATAATTTTGTATGGCAATCTTGATTCGCATTAGCATTTGGAGAATACGACAAACAAAAGTTAAGTTGGCGAGTAACTGACAAAATCTACTATTGCACCTATCTTTATCCAACTTATTTTTCATTTCAGCCTGTACTTTGTTCCAAGTAGGACTAACATTTAAACTGTGCAAATTCAGTTCGGTATTTGTAGCATTGGAACAAATATACTTTCTAATTTCTAATACAATTTGTCTTTCCACTAATTTTAGTAAGTTATAGGCATCCTTCTGAATAAATGATTTCATACAATCATCTATCAAATTTTCCTGTTGAAAAGCAGAAACCTGCATGATACAGATTTGTTCGCAACAGGCACGCTGTAGACTCTCCTTTACATCTTTAAAAATGATAAAAATTGCAATGTTTTGTATTCTTGTATCAACTGTGTCTAAGTTTTTAATATTTGTAAAAAATGTTGTCATGATTTTTTCAAATATTCTTAATTCTGGTGAAGAGATGTCGACTTTCTTATTATACACATCATATACAAATGGTTCGATGTAATCAATAAAATGTTTAAACTTTTCGACAAATTGCAATGGCATATCAGAACTATTAATCTGATAAGTTTTCAATATATCAATGTAAACATCAAATGCTTCCAATTTTAACTGAATACCACACTCTGCTATAACATACACCAAACAATTCAGTACAGTATAGGTCACTTCATTAAAATACGCAAGTTGAATATTCTGATAAATAATCTTATGAACAAATTTAATAATTTTTTGCTGCATATTTGTGCAAACAGTTTTGGATGATATAGATACTGGTAGAGGGCTCAAATCTAACGAGCTTTTTAAATCTTCTTCTTTACAGGGCACAAATATTTCTAAAATTACATTTGAGCCTTTCCTCTCCACATTATTCAAGTTTCTGTAGTAGTCATTTAACTGTTCCAAAGCAGAAGAATATTCTACACTGAGTTCTTCATAAATATGAGGTTGTGTTATGCAAATATGCTGTAATATACGCCACTGGGCATCAACAATTAATTCATGCATTCTGAAATATACGAATTAATAAATTTCAAGTAGTAAAACTTATAGTAATAATTAAGCATACTTTGCCAATTTATCACAGCTTAACAAATAGAAAAACCTGCCCAATAACCAAACAGTAAAAGCTTTGTATTTTTTTGACATTGCCTCATATTCTTGAAAAGACAGTGCCGGGTCATGACTGTAGACGAATATATTTAAAAATTCTTTCGTCTTGACAATATTGGCTAACTTTTGCAGGCTATTTTCAGAATACTCCATATTCAATAATGCTGGCATAATTGTTTCGTTGAACATCTTCCACATGGAAAATGCTGGTATTCTTTCTTCGATATCCGACATTTCGTTGATTATTCTAACCTAAAAAGAAATTAAATGTATTCTAAAAAAAAATAACTTGGAGAATTCAAACCTTTTGCTTAAATAATCCTACTAAAGACGTGCAATACTATATTAAATTATTAGGAAAATAATATAACATCAATTAGGGAATGCGAATTCGTAATAACAACAAAAACAGGTTACAACTCGATATTTCTTGCCGCCAAACTAAATACAGCCAGGGAACATACAGCGTGGTGATAAAGTTCCGCACAAAATTCATAATTTGTTATGTAATATCTTTTGGGCAGTTCTGAAACACATCAATTTTGGTTTTTAAAAACGCAGTTCTTCACCTTTTGAGAATGGGATTGTGTGCATTATGTTCTTAAAGAATGGAAGTTTGTAATAAAGCGAATAAATTCACTAAATTAATTCCACATACCTACATATGTTGTAGAAATTATTGTCATCACTTGCCACTTATCATTAATTAAATAAAAAAAAATTATCTATCACAACACTAGTTCTGGGCTATTAAAGAATTATAATCTTGAATAATTATTATTAATTATTTTTGAACACATGATCTTCTGTATTATATGCACACCACCATACAAAAAACAAATTCTAGGTACCTGACAACAAAATTATTTTATAGGCAAGAAGCAAAGAAAAAACACTTCACCAAGCATACATACATTTCTGTAGATAGGAGATGATGTACAGATGATTTTCTACTTAAACTAATCGAAGACGAACAAACTTGTCTGCACTCATTAACAGCCTTAAACAAATACACTTATGCAGTTTTACAGAATTATGACAGTAATACATTTTTACACTTTAATTTCAAAAGTAAAATCTCTAAAATGACACCAAGTAATATTCGTAATTACCTGCAAACTTTTATAAATAGTGTAAAATAAAAAAATAGATATGAAGAGAGTATTTTAGATTGAGGGTAACAGAAGCTGCACTTCCGATTTACATACATACTTTCTTAATACATACACGAGGATTGATCACTATGGGAGAGTATACCAACAACCCCCCTTATGGGGGAGGCCCTTGCCCAACAATGGGATGTTGCAGGCTACTAATAAATAATAAAATTCTGTTTAGTAGCTTTGCTAGTAAAAAACCAGAATTAATATCTGAAAATTTATTATTATTTAAGCTAACTGATAATTTTTCTTCATATTATTGACTTTAAAAAGAAAACAGATAAGGCTTTACTTCTTTACAGTTTCTGTGGCAGATGATCCAATTTTGGTCTAGTCTAGTTTAGAACTCGTGGATATCTACTCTTTGATTTACTCACAGAGATGCTATAAATGTCCTTTGCTTCTCATATTAAAGAAACTTACTGGAAAAGACTGAATTTGAAACTTTTTATGTCTGACAAAGGATTACATAAAACAGATGTGTTAATTCCATAAACGGCTTAAAATTATAATTAATAATTTAGATATATGATAAAAAATTAAACTTATGCGGTAATTTTTAGAATTGGCAATGATAAACTTGAAAATTTTAATACAAAAACCAAATGTAAGATTAGCCGGCTGTTTTTACAGATTTAAAGATTATTTGACAGTTTACAAGAGTTTCAAATACAGTAAAAATTAATTTTTATATGTAAAATGATATTTTTAAAGTTCATTTCTTGGTATTTTAACTAATTATTTTGTAGTTTATAGCAAATTCAAGTTGGATGTTCATAATTTCAAATATTAACGTGTTGCATATCAGAAAAGAGGAAAAACATTTCTGTGTAGGAAGCAAACGTTTATTTTTCGATCAGATTCACCAGAAATTAGTATTAAGTAATTCCTTTTTAATGAAGCAATTTAGATTATCTTTTGTTTCAAATGGAATGTGCTTCCTAATTGGTCGATTTTATAAAATTTGTTGCTCGATTGTCCATTTTCAAATTTAGTAGCTCTGAAATCTATGATCTGAAACAACGTGCTTTCATCAAGCTCACAATAACGTGTGAGCATCATGAACTGAAGTCGTACTTCTCGGAGTGTACCATAAGGAGGTTCTGCATATTTTGCAAACATGATTGCCAACAGAGGCAGTTTTTAAAATTGTGATTTTAGAAATAAATTATTATCTTCCCTGCCATTGACGCTATTCCTATCAAACTTGGTAGGTACCTAACTTTATATTTTTGGTCAATGTGAGTTGAATGACACCGACAAAAATTTTCTAGGCCTTCTAGATTTCAAGCTGCAATAGTCACATTTTTTATTTCTTATGGCTGCCATATCGGATTATCATCAAACCACTAGATAAACAAAAAATTAGCTTTTAAATTTTTTTTGTCATTTAGTTATCATTAGACCAATAACATTTTTTCAGTATTTAAGAAGTTTAAATGACAATTAGCAATACAATCTGTCACTTTAATTATTGTTCCAATTGTTTTTCAGTTTGAATCTGAATTTGAAATACGTTTATTCACAAACTTAAGATATTACATTTCATTTATATTAATAATTAATTATATCCTGTGTGGGTGGGCCGTTGTAGGATATGGTCCTCTTCGACCCTGAGCTTCCTTCCCTCCTTGTTGGTTCTTGCTTTTGCTTCTGGGCGTGTGATTTGGGTTCTTGCTTCTTTGGTTTCTGCGTTGGGATGGTATCTGTAAATTAATAAGAGATGGTGAAGTATTGGCTGTGAGTTTTAACAATGCTCATCGCATTGTGAGAGGGGTGTGTTCAACAAGGTCGAGGTGGTTGTCTGGGAGATCTGGATACAGACTTGATAAGAGGGCTGTGGGGGGGTGCTTGAGTTTCCTGCGGGGTTTTCTGGGAATTCGGTTGTGGCGTCTAGGAGAAATTCGGAGGGTCGCTTCAGCTATGGGGTTATTGCCATTGAGGATACAGGTGGGGGTGATGCCTGGGTTTCGTGATTAGCATGTTGGGGTATCGGAAGTCTAATCGGAAAATTCGACGGAAAATCTGTCGTTCGCATTGGCGGATTTGTTCTTGGGAACGAGGTGAGAGGGAGGCGTAGATGGGGGCACGGTATTCAATTATGGGGCGGATGATAGTGTTGTAAGTATGGTGGAAGGTGCGAGAATTGCGACCTTGAAAGCGTCCTTGAATACGACGAGCAAGTTGGAGCGGTTGCGAACTTTTTTGAGGGTTTCTCGGAGGTCTAGTAATATAGAGCAGGTTTGAGAAAATGTGAATCCAAGATATTTTGCTTGGTTTGAGAGGGGGATTGGCTGGATATTTATTGAGAGATTGATGAGATGGGGGTCGAAACATGGATTCCTGCACATGTTGGGGTGCCTGAGAAGAATAGAATTGGATTTGTCAGCACTGAGTTTTATCCGCCACTTGCAGGTCCAAGTGTGCATTCTACTGAGGGCTGTTTAGATTTCTCGGGAGGCTAATTCAGAAGTGCGTTGGGTGGACCAGATGGCGGTGTCGTCGGCGAAAAGCCGGGTTTTGATTCTGGCTGGATCTGACACTGGAAAATCGTGGGAGGAAATGATGTAGAGTGGGGGAGACAGAACTCCTCCGTTGGGGGACGCCGTAGTGAAGGTGATGAGGAAAAGTAAATGAGTTTTAGACTGTAATTCTGCAGGAGCGGTCGTTGAAAATAAATCCACTAGTTTGATGAAGGCGGGATTGAGATTTAGGGCGATCAGTTTGTAGATAAGACCGTAGTGATCCACTTTATCAAATACATGTTCTACGTCTAAAAAGTCGGCGAGCGTGCACCGGTTCAGGTTGGCATTTTTGGTCGAGTCGGTGTGAAATTCTGAAATGCGGGGTTTGGAGTGGGTCAAAAACCAAATTGTTCGGGGATAGATGGTTGTTAGATTCTACGGTTTCTCTTAGGCGGGAAGCCATAATTCGTTCCAGGATTTTGCCCATCATCTTGAGAAGAGAATTGTTTTTCAAGAAATTCGCCATCTTATAAACTATTTACACAAATTTTCAAATTTCAAGAAGTTTTTTGGAAGAAAAAGGTTATGTTGGTTATCAATTTGAAAAGTTAATTTTTTTGTCTATCTAATGGTGTGATAGTCCAATATGGCGGCCATAAGAAAAAATAAGTTGACTATAGCAGCTTGAAATCTAGAAGGCCTTTAAATTTCTGTCAATGCCATTCAACTCACAGTGACCAAAAACATGCGGTTACCAAGTTTGATTGAAATAACGTCAATGGTAGGGAAGATAATAATTTATTTCTACAATCACAATTTTCAGTTTTTTCGTGATAAATCAAGAACAAATCAAAACATCTATGATTTCTTTCTTAGATTCTCAATCGCCATAGAAAACGCAATTTTTCTGATTTTAGTGAAATCGTGTCTCTTACCATTTCCGAGATGCCAATGGTGAGCATTGAAAAATTTACCACCCTGTATATACCTAATGGTCTAATCTAGCATGTAGTACATTGACATAAAAGTCTTACAATAGGACTTATTTTTATTTAAATGCTAATCTAATCAGTCTACTTTTGCATTGGTTGTTTTGGTGCAACTGATATGTAAATCTATCCTTGGGTACTTCAATCATATTGAGCACAATTTTTAAAGCTACATCACAAAAAACAAAATTGCCTGCAGTAGTAGACATTTTATCTACAACTGTATACACAGTCTTTGGTGAATTTTTTAAGTTTCTAAAACGTTTGATTATCCCGCCAATAAACCAGAAACATATACAGGGAATTTTTCTTTTTAGTATACACAGCCTATGTATACTTTTAAAAGAAACGCGTCAATTTCGCCTATTGTGTA
>JABXWE010043281.1:0-18357 GCA_014611495.1 Limonius californicus | reverse complement strand
CCGTTTTTTGAGTACTCTTCCTTCAGTCCGCGAATCATGTAGCTCAGGTTCTCTTGGTTCTGTGCCATTACGACTTGATCGTCCGCGAAACTTAAGCTTTATAGGTGCGTATCTCTAATTGGGATTCCCATACCTTCACACTTTTGTTTCTATGGTGTTATTGTTACTTCTAAAAGGATCTTAAATAGGTAGGGGATGTTGAGCAGCCTTGTAGTAACCCTTTGGAAGTTTCAAAAGTTTGTCCGATCCTACTTTTTATTTTAATTGCCACGTATTCTCTTAATACAGGTTCTTGGTTGCCCTTATCAGTATATTTGGGATGCTAAGTTGTTTCATGCATTTTCAATTTATTGTAATACAGCATTAAGCCGTCTCCCTAGTCCCATTCTCCAAACCTCTCCAGCTTGTGTCATCTCTTCATTCAGCTGTCTTCTTTCCATGGCTTCTATAATACCTTCGTTCCAGGAACGTCTAGGTCTTTCGCGCTTTTTCCCCCTGGAGGAAGTCATTGAAATATGCGTCTAGGCCATCGATACTCAGGCATTTTCATCAGATGTCCTCCAATCCATCGCAAAGCTCCACGTTCTACTCTAACACTGTTTCCGTTGCTTCCATTTGATTTCTAATTTTCTCGTTGGCAATGTGTTGAAGTCTTGATACTCTTGCGCTACGTCTCATGTTATCCGTTTCTATTGCATTTAACAGTCGTCTCATGTCTGCGTTAATTGTCCAAACTTCGACTCCATAACAAAAGCTAGCTTCCACCATTGATCGCCCTATATGGCATTTTGTTCTTTTTGAAATATTTCTGTCCCACCATAGGGAATTAAGACAGCCAATTACCTTCTTCCTTCTTCCTGAATCCGATGTTTGATTGTCCTTACTCCAAGTCCATTTTTATCCATTATAGCACCCAGGTATTTAAATTCTTCTACTTGTATAATTGCAGTTTCATCATTAATTAGTACTTCTAATCCTGTTCACTATTAATTGCTATGTATTCGGCCTTGTTTAGACATACATGTAGCCTCCATTTCTCATATTCGTTATACAATCTTCTTATCATAAATTCAAGATCGAATGAATCCTGCGCCAGAATAGCTTGGCCATCGGTAAAACTCAGAGTAAAAGTCGATACTCATTTACAGGTACACCCATATTTCCGCAGCTTCGTTTCCAGTTCTTTAAAACCGCCTTCACATACAGGTTGAATAATAGAGGGAATAGGCAACATCCTTGCCTTAACCCTTTTGAAGTATTTATTGGGTTTGATAGTTGTCTTCCCACTTTGACGTAAACCATATTTCCTTCGTACAATTCTTGAATTATTGTTAACAGTCGTACACCAATGTTCAATATTTCTAGAGCATCCCCGAGTTTTTATCGTGGTATTGTATCATATGCCTTTTCTAGATCGATGAAGGCTAATGTAGTGCTTCACCTAAAGCCGCCTAGAGATTAGGCTTAGTTAAAATTAACTTAGATTAAAGTTAAGACAGGATAGTTTAAAGTTGATATTCTTTTTCCGCAAGTTGTTGTGGAATAAATAAATAATCGACATATGAGCGTCCCGAGGTAAATCCACTTTGTTCTTCGCTGATTTTGTCGAACGGATATCCCGATTATTATTATTCGATTATTGAAATCATTTCGTAATGTCCATCGCTATTTCAAATAGTATTTTAAATGGCCATGTTTTTAAAAATGTAATTGCGTAACGATATTTTCTCATGAAATTTTAAATTGCTGTGAATAACAGACAAAGAAGATGTAAGCAAAATGCTTGATAGAGCAAGTGCAAATACGCTAATTGGTTAAAACTAAATAAAAGAGTACCTCAAATTCATATTAGATACTAAAGAAATGTAGATACAGTGAATTTAGACCAGGTGATTTTTCTTAATTTTTAATAACGATACAATTTGTAAATAAAAGTGCTTCAAAACAGGAAACGCTGTTGTAATATAAATATTAACTTGCATTTAATACTCAGAGGCCACAAGTCTGTTAGCTAAAATTGTTTGTTCAGTTTTAAACGAAATCTAGTTATCTACAGAGCAGAGAAGTAAAAGAAGTAATTAAGGTTAATAAACAGTGAGGGCTAGCCTTATTAGAGAAATTGAATGGAGTGAAATTAAATGAACATATTATAAAAAAAGTAGGAACAACCAAGAAAATCTATTATAAGGAATGTGTTCTTCTTCAAAAGAAATACGAATATAGTTACATTTGAAAGTTATCTTAACAACCAGATATCACGTAATAAAACTAACTATAATTTACATTTTTGGAAAAAAATTTATATGCAATGAAATTACGTTATGGAGTTCTTTGGTATTCGCCATCCATTTATCAAAAAACTCTTAAAAAAGTATGAATTAAGTGAAACACACTTAATTAATACCTACCACGAAAACTTTGATGCAGTAGGTAATCTATCGATTAATTTACGTAACATAAGACTCATAAGAGCAGCCTTCCTTCTTTCTAACCATCAGTACTCATGATGCTCTCATGGATTGACTAACGCTAGCTGCTATTCTTTAACCTTACCTGTTTTACATCTTGGGGTAATAGTAGACTTCTTCTTGGTCAACAGTTCTAGTCCTTTATTTTTTATCATTAGTTTCCATTCTACTTTATCGGATGATATAAACGAAGGATTCAAGCATATACCGCTAATTATTTAGTAATACATACTATTGGCGTATTCTTAGATCTCATAGAAATGACAAATTCCTTGTCCTTAACATTCTTCTAGCGAGCGCCCAAGATGTTTTCAAACTGGAGTTGACCAAGAGTGCTACAAGGCATGTCGTAGCTGTCATGTTACGTACCGGTCGTACTTTGTGTTTATTTCTTCGAATGTAAACGTAACCTCAAATCGTATCTCGCGTAATAAAATGCATTTTAAAGAGTAAACAAATAAAGACATTTATTTTAGTATTTCAAGAATATGTAGAGTATTTGAGGCTTATACGGTGTGTTGCAAATGGTCTTCCTGAAGACAACTTCGGATCCTTCATCTAACACCATTGCTAACATTTTGTAAAATCTGTGGGGAGTTGTTTATTTCCTCACATGTTTTTACAATTCTTTGGGTAAATGCAACCAATCGGAGATTTGAAAATCGAATTTCTCAAGTGGGGCCATACCAAAAATCTAGAGGTATTAAATCGCACAATTTTAGATGCCATATGTTAAGAGTATTTCCGTTAAGTACCCTATTTTTAAAATAGTTATGAAGGAGGTTTAAAGTACGTCGCGTTGCATGGATCGTTGCATCGTCCTGTTGAAAATAACCATACCGCAACTCGTCATTGTGCAACTGATGTATGAATGGGAGCAGAATTTTTTCTCGATACTTGGCTGCTGTCAGTGTACCATTAAAAATAGTCCTACCAATCTTATCCTACTAAGGCCTATCCAAACTCCAACTTTTTGTGGATGTAGTGAAGTTTCAGACTATGGGGATTTTCGGCTCCACAGTAATATATTTTGGGAAATGACGTATCCAAATAGATGGAATCATGCTTTGTCTGAGGAGAAAGTTTTCAGTTATCGATTTTCATGAAATAATATTACCGTGCAGGTTGGTTGATTATAAAATTTCTGATATTGGAACACACTTCTGGAAATCGTTCTTGAAATTCTGTAGACCAATGGAGCAGGTCTACTCACCATTAATTTTTTGAGTAGTAGGAAAATAACATTCAACCATGAATAATGTTTGATCTAAACTGAAAACCATTTTAAAATAAAATTAAAATAAACACTTTTTTAGGCAACAGCAACAAAGAAATAAACAGATTTATTTATTTATTAATAATAATTTTACAGGACATCATCAACATTGACCATTAGTCCTGGGATCTGTGAGTTTACATTTTGTTGGATATACCAGAGGGTTTTAGGTAACACATTAGTTTTTCCGTATTAGGAAGTTAGTGACATGTGAACAAATAATTTTAATTTTACAATTTGTCATAATTAGCATTTGTTTATACTTCAATCTCAGAAATGCCAAAATTTTCATAGTTCTACCTAATTTTAAAACCTTCTCATCTCGTTATAACGAATTATAGGAGATCACATGTTTCTCAGCCACATGGCGCAAATAGAAATTCTAATTTTCACCCTATCTTGAGGGATCTTTCTCAATCTTTGTCATTCCTGCTTCAGTTCATTTGGCTGTAACAATTGTGATCTAAATTTCTTTTTCGCAATCTCCTACATTGCAAACGAGCACTCCTTAGTATATTTTTATTTTAAATTGTAGTGTATAATGTGGCAGTATGGTGGAAGAGTGTGTTCTTGTCCAATATTATTACAGCCCACTTTGCTTGTTGTATTTTTAGGGCTGTCTCTTGTCCTTAACCCATTTATATTATTATATAAAATGAATGTAGATTTTAGATATTTCTTTTATCTGTTGATACCTCCAAACCTTCTATCAGTTGTATGTAATAGACTGCACCTTTGATTTACCATTACGAAAAAGATTGTATGGGTTAATTCTTAAATAGCTATAGATATAAATTGTTTATATAAACATATTATATGAAATTCAGGTTTCACTACTTCTTTTAAGAAATGCTACTGCTGATTGCATGTTACCTTTGCTATTCTTGATTCTATCCTGAATTGATATTTTAAAAAGTTTGACAAGTTAACGTATACATATTTGAATTATCTATTAATAAGCGTACAATGTACATATTAGCGGCAGCGTAGACGTGGTTCGCTTAAACATCATGTAAAAATTATTGGGACGAGGATCTACACTGGTCTTGATACAATTAAAAATGTGATAAGTAGGACGAACGCGTCAAATTTTTTGCTAGTAATACTAACATTTTTGATTTCATCTCAGTTGCGGGTATTACCAGCAATTCTGGACATATTAGCTACAATTGTTGTAATTGCTTTGCCATCCGCTTCTCCAGCTCTAAAATATTTTTGCATTCATTATCATACATATATTATGCTGATTTTTAACTATATCATATCACATATATCAATAAGATGGTTATCGTAGTCATAAAGTACAAAGTGTAGGGCTACAACTGCTCGTTTCAAGACAATCATCTTTGGAACAAAACAGTGCCAAAATAATATTAATGAAAATGTAGCAGTTTGATAATATAATCACGTTCATTTTCTACAAATATTTGCTGTGGTGTATTGTAACTAAATTATATCAACTTATTTCATAACAGAAGATATAGTAAGGTGAGGACGAAACTAAAGAAGAATGTGGCAAAAACACGTAGAATGAATGGATGATCAGCGGTTAGCAAAAGTATGCATGACCCAAACACCACATGGAAGGAGACAGCCAGGTAGACCACCAAAACGCTGGCGAGACTGCTGGACATCATCTTCGCAGGAACTAGGCTAGCCAAAAACAAACAGGCCAATGACCTAATTAAAGATAAGAAGAAGAAAGGACCGATGTAGAATATGGTAACATATATCCGTTGATATTTACTTCTTAGACGACAGGAGACCCATATAATCTTGCTCGAGCAATATTGCTAAATCCTTACAAATAAATAAGATGACTACATTGCGAGAAGATAAAGCACCAAAGGAGAAAAAGAAGAACAGAACTAAATATGAATTTACGAACACTCATATAACTGGTATTAAGACATTTAAAAAAGAAATTATTTCAGTAGGTAGATATTATTTTATTTAGGATATTAATTGGCTTTTATTATAAGTGATGATAGTGATTGCTTGAGTTTTTCTTTGTTTTACTTTATTGTCCTTCAGAATTGAAAACATGTTTTACAGGGAACCCAAAAATGAATGTTAAATTGCATTCTCTTGCAGTTTCTGTTTCAGCTAAGGCGCTATCTAGCGAGTTACCATTTTCGGTTTTATATTGTTTGATAAATTCTTATAAACAATGCGTGTTTAACATTAGAGATAAGATGGCTGTTATGCTGTTGAGAAGAAGCACAGGGTATGTTATTTGAAATCTTTTACATTATCAAGGAGCTTCGCATTTTTATTAATTATAAATTTTTCTACATATTAATACACAAATACATTTATAGAGTACAATCACAGTAATTTATAAGTCATTGTTGGCGAAACATTGTTACAAAGAATATCCAAACAATGCAAACATCAGAATTCTGTTCATGCTGCTAGACATGCATATTCCACCTGAATGTGGATGCTTGGTAGGTTTAATGGGACCTACTGAAGAGGCATCATCTGCTCTTTCGTGGTCATCTGCGCTGTCGTCTCTTCGTCCCTTTGAACTAGAGACTTCTCTTTCGGGAAAGTCGTTTTGTCCTATGTTAGCCTCCTCAATTTGTTCTGGTCTTTCGGCTCCAGGTTCAATTGCTCCCTCTGGTGCTTCAACATTGTCGTCAGCTGCAAATACATAAGAATATCTGTATAGGCTCTTGCATCAACACAATAGTCAACATAATAATTATAAGTATGTATTATTTTAAGTTAGGCATCTGTACACTAAAAGATAACTAAAACTATTGATGTTAGTTTTCTGTAGAGATAATATAATTATCTAGCTAGACGCAGTATAGACTACATTTTAAATATAATTAACCAATAAGGAAACGCGTCTTATGAAGTCATTAGACATTGTAATGGTTAAATAAATTACATTAAAAGAATTATAATTGTATAATTTGCATTACGTATATATGGTTTATTTCAGTTTACATGATATACATATAATATACTCATACGCTTATCAGGTTTCGTATTACCGTTTAGATGGCGCTAAAAAGACCTTCGCTTTAAAAATTTTTTATTTGTTCCAGTTTACCATCCGTACCAAACACATATTAGGTTGCCACACTACCATGACCAAGCAGTATAAGTAGGTTATATAAGATATTTTTTTATTATATTATTCGGACTTATACTACAGATTATAAAACAAATCGATTTAACTTCGTATGTTTATTGGCAGGACATTTTACAGAATATTTAGAGTTTAATTATACCAGCGAAATATGACCAACCATGAAATCGTGTGATAATTAGAACATTAACATTCTGATGGACGCAGTTATTGTAATGGAAGGTACGAATACTCGAGAATTGAAATTCGAATGGAAGGATTTGCCATTAGAGTGTCGAGTCGATGCTTGTACTGCTCTAACACTAGCTGCTGTTTCTTCTGTAGTTTCAGCTTCAGATTCAGGTTTAGTATCTATATCTTCCTTGGTGTTACGTATATGGTGGTTGTGAGTTTTGGTATGTTTAGTAGTTGACATTGCTTCTATATCTTTAGAAATTTCCTGTGCGGCTTCTCCGTCCTTTCCAAATCCGTGAGCTGGGTCGCGAGGATCTGTCTCTTCTGTTTCTTCCTTACTGCTAGCTACAAACACATGCACATCTATGACGTTTGCGGTTTGGCAGTACTACAGTACTCTCAAAATGTCTACCAATATTATTTAAATCAAGAAAAAGGAGTATATTAACAGTACTGCGAGAAATGAATACTTTAATGCAGCATAAAACTGCTTAAATCGAAATATATTTGGCCGCCAGTTTTAAAACTAAGAATGTTGCCAACTATAAATTAATTTCTATAGAAGCGTTTGCTATCAAATTCTAAAACAGTATCATGATTTAAATTTACAAACATGTTATACTTCTATGACCGACAAGTTTTCATTTGGATAGTATAAATACCTAGTTTTCATAATGTACCCCGAAGGCCATTTATCTGTATCATTGACATACTATTTCTCTATACACAATAATCATTATTATTATTATACAAAAAGGAATGAGTTGCAAGTTGGCTTCAAATTACTTTTAGTATAATATTTTTTTAGAGAACAAAATCGGTAGAATTGCGTTAAATTACCTAATAGCCAGTTAGCTGCGAACTATACAAGTCTAGATTGTAAAATATAATGGTAATGACCAACATACTAGTTTGTGGTATTGTTAAGTTGTTTATAATAATATGAACTCTTTATTTGGTAAACATATAGAGTATAATTTTATAAACATAGTTTCACCAGAGCTGGTAAAATTACTATATAACCAATACATGTAAATTGATATTTCAGATAACACAAGATATATATTGCCATTGTTGCTTTTGGTCACCATCAACGCTAATTACTCGAATACATGCAACATACATATCAGTAACGGGGAGCAACTCCTTCAACACTTTTGAATTTGCGGCTTCATTTTACCAGATTTCGTCAAAATTGAATTATGGATCAAAGAAGATCTTTGTTGTTAAAGCTGCTGAGTCAAAGTTTCATACACATGATGGCGATGGTTGCGTTTTGTGATGGTGTAGTTCTAGCCATGGGAAAGCTTACACATCTCTATCAGGCAGCGCTTATCTGAATCGGGTAAGCAATTACCATTACAGTTATAATACTCGGATTGAACTAAATACACCTTTTTAGACATCTGTCCACTTTCGCATGGCGCGAACTATACACGGTATAATTTCTATGATTACGTTGATGGTTTGTGATGGTTGATGGCTCGTATAGTTTGAAACATCTACGAATTTGACCTTCTATGATGAAGGCTCCATCACCATGAGATGTGGTGGATGTCTTACAAGAATAAGTTGTGTTTTTCGCGACTTGTATAGGTAATACTTTTATTCTATTGCAGGTTTGGTGGCATATTGTAAGCGTTGTCATTGATTATTTTCATAGTATATTACTATCAGGCGTGAAGTGGCCTCCTTTTTATCTAATAAATAGATTTAGGAGCGCTTGTGAGATGGTTTAAAAACGAGTTCCTTCTCGGAAAACTATAAGGAAATATCGTAGGACAATATGACCCCCCAATTCGCAAAAGACACCATTCAGAAGGAAATTAATAACAGCGCTCAACCCGTTGTACCAGCAACATTTCGTATTGTTAAATATACTATTCAAGTAGTAACATTTTCCCTTTATATCATAATGTTCAAACATTACAATGTTCTAAGTTTACAATTAATGAACCGCCCAAGTATTATTCTCGTCAGTGTAGGTATATAAAATGAACTGAAACAATTTACCTTCCATTCTTAAATATTATTTTCCTAATTCAGTACCTTATTAGAAATATGCTAGACTACTAATATCTGTACATTTTATTAAGACCTTTCGCCGAAATGCAAACATACAAGATGATACCGCACGTATATATATATGCATTACTTTTTTTACACTTATTTTTAAATTTTTCTATCTCGCCTCCAAAATTGATACTGGAAGATGGCACATCACGCATGCAATGCGAATGCTTAAAAGAGACAAGGGAACAGACGGCGGATATACAATTTTAACAGAATGTCTAAGGTTACAATAATAGCGATTATGCATTTGACTATTATAATAAGGTTTGTTTAGAAATTCTATTTTTTAACTTTTTTTTATAATTTTTGTTGATTTTATGTGTTTAGCTTTATTCTTGTATATAAACAATAGACTATGTTCCAATTGATAAGGCATGTATTCTTCAGGCAAGGTGGTGCTTGGTCCCTGTTCTACGTACCTGCGCATTGAATCAGCTTAAAATGGCTTTGTTGCCAAATGTCATTTATCTGATGCCTAAACTTTGAGTAAAGTACAGATTACAACGTCCAATATTTGCCACGACGCATCCTTTGCTGTCGCCTTGTCAACTGGAACGCACTCTATCATAGATCATTTTAACAGTGACTAAACGTTAAAGACAAAAGAAATTATTTAAATTTTAAAGAGCGCGCGATTTTGGTGTAACATTCGTTTGGTGTTTTTTAATAATAGTTTGCTGATTTTCAATGATTGATTGCTGATTGAACGAGATCTAGGAAGCGGTGTTCCAAGCATCATTATGAACTGCAGCCATTATTGGCTTATTGTACACCTTTACTGTGAATTTTGCCTATCTGGGATAGTTCCAATCCAGTAGTAGTTTAACGTATCACACACAGCAGTGACACGCGATCTATGGCTTTACTTCTACCTACAGAACACCCGCTGTCAAATTTACCCTCGCCAGAAAAATCTCGCCGACCTCCGCCAGGATCGAACCTTTGTCTCTTGGATCTATAGGTAAGTTTGGTAACCACTAGACCACCAAAGCCGACCTAAAAACTTTATTTTTAATCGTAATTAAAAGTGCAGAACGTTTACTTATATTTATTTACAATGCTTTTTATGTATGTACATATAAGTACCTGTATTTACCAATAACTTGATTTTAACACTGTTTTCGTTTTGTATATTTTCAATTTTGTAACTAGTTTGAATGATTGCATGAGGTTGGATATTCGTTTTCTGATATAATACGGTTGATCATACAATTAAACCTACTGTTGCTTAATTAATTGTAATGCTTGACGTTAGCACACATTCAATTAATACAAAAGTTTTTAAAAATTTGCGAAAATTTCGCCTAAAACTTACGTAGTAGTATAGTAAACTGACCTGCGTGAGAGGGTTGTAAAACTGCAATTCCGATAGACAGGAAAAATAGAATTGTAGCCAATTTTCGTACCATGATTTTTCGTTTGACGGGTTGACTAGTATAGTAATTTGTTTTCATTGGGAATGTTTTTCAAAGCATTCTATATCAGTAGCGCGGAAACAACATTTAATGGCGTTAAATTCATCACTATCAACCAGTTTACTGCGGTAAACTCTTTCATAGTGATGAAATCACAGCCGATATTGTCTTATATTCTAAGAACCCCTGATATTGAGAGGGAAAGGAGAACATGCCATAAAATATTAAAGTCTAATGAATCTCCTGGTTTAGATGGAATAACAGCGGAAGTCTTAGAAACCATGGGTGAAATTGGAGATGACATCATATACAAACTAGTAAAACAGATTTGGAATTACGGAAGATGGCCTGACGATTGGATAAAATCGACTTTTATACCAATCCATAAGAAAATCCCCAAAGAGAATTGTGAAAACTACCGCCTTATCATCTTGGTGTCTCATGCAAGGAAGATCCTACATATCATAAATGAGATATTATAAGATTATTTATTTTTAGAGAATATAGAATGCGAAGAACCTCCGAACACTGGGACAAAAGAGTTTACTATCGGTGGATATAGATGAACCTAAGATATACCAATGACATCGCCTTACTTGGAAACAGCGCTGAAGAACTAGAAGAACTCCTTGATAAACTCCATAGAAAAGCGGCATTCATCACGGCCTAGAAACTAACACGAGCAAAACGAAGGTCTTGATCGTCGATCGCGCAAATAACAACAGACCATACATTCTGCAAATAGAACGATGCAAAGTGGTGAATCAGTACGTATATTTAGGGGCACTCAACACTATCCAAGCAGGCAGCTCACTGGAAATCAAAAGATGCGAAATAGTAGGAAAGGTTAGAAGAGACATGCAGAGAATATGGAAAGACAATAGCATCAATATCAACACCAAAGAGAAACTTATAGAAACAGATATATTCCCGATTAGCCTACGTGGATCAGAGTCGTGGACCCTATAAGCTGAAGATATCAAACGCCTTTGATATGTGGGTTTGGAGAAGAATTATTTAGGTCCCGTAGACAGGGCGAAGGAATAATGCATTAATTCTCAAAGATATTAAAGAGCCACAGTGTCACAAATTGCAAACCACCGCATCCTGAGATTTTTGAGACACTACTCGACAAAACAATGAAGGTTTAGAAAGAATAATTGTATATTCTTTGAGGCTTTCGCAGTTTCTCGAACTGTCAGTATTACAATTTACTGAGGCTACTCGGCTTAGAGCGCGTCGTCATTTGGAAATTACACCCAGCATTATCAGGCAGTGTGTAGCTCAGTTGGTCGAGCGCTCGCTCTCTGAATAAAACGTCGATTCTGGCTTGTGTTCGAAACCTAAGCAGAACTATGCAGATTTATAAAAATCTTGTCTGCAACCCACCACACACAATTTCCCAATTCGGCTTGCAACCGTGAGATCTTAATGCTAAAAACCTTCTCTGGAATTTCTGTCGTTCGGATTCGACGTTAAACTGTACGTCCCCCGTGTTCCTACCTTAGCGCTGAGAAGAAACACGTGACAGAGAAGAGACCGATGCCCAGCAGTGGGACGGAAAGGCTGTTGATGATGATGATGATGATGATGATGATGATTATCAGGCAAGGACCAACCTGTAGCTTGTCTGCCTTTACAAGCATTTGCTCTAGAAGTTTGAACAATATTTATTCGTGTTCATCAGTGTTCTATTCACTCTGAAGATGCAAAATGCAATGTCTTGCGAAACGTTAGTTTGTATGGGTTCACAAACAGGTAACAGGCATACGCCGATTAAGTATTTTTGTCCTGGTAAACAAAATACATTAAGATCAAATCCTTGTCCGCCCCAAGTTGTAATAATCTAAACTGTTTAGGCAGGCAGAGCCTACGAACAAATATTGCTCAAACTTCTAGAGCAAATGCTTGTAAACGCAGACAAGCTACAGGTCGGTGCTTACCTGATAATACTGGGAGTTGTTGCCAAATGCCGACGCGCTCTATGCCGAAAGTAAATTGTAATATTGACAAGACTAATTTTACAGGGTAAGGCGGAAAGTACCAGGGCTCGCAGAAGATCCCCCAGAAGATGATCCAACCAGTTCAAGAATGCTACCAATAGCACAGTATATCAAGCGGTAAGAAGTGCAAGAAACAAAGAAAGATTGTGAAAAATAATCTGCAGAATAGGAAATCACAGCAGCTAACTAAGTCCGAAATTCACGACTCTTCTGTAAAGAAGAAATAAAGGAGAAGAAGTTGTAAGAGGCACGGTATTTAAGGCTATAGGAGTCGCTATTATACACCCTTAATTAAACAAACTTTACAACAAGTATACCTGGTAAACAAGTACGTGTAATTCTTTAAAAGGGATAGGTAAAGGTTTCGTTCGTAGTTTTCTAATTTACACCTACCCTTCTCTTGGATTTAGCGTTGAAGAATTAATTATTTATATTTGCGATTTTGTGGTTATTATTTGAGCAATCACAATCTACTAAAGGTGGTTGTAATTGGAAATGCCCACTGCTGGGAGTGACGAAGTTTAAGGACTAAATGAGTAAAAATGTCGACGTTACAACGACTTCTATCCTCAAAAATCGTTGAGACGCTCTTTAAAAATTAATTGCAAATTAAGGAAGAACAATATAAATAATTCTATGTTAAATCCTGCCCCCCATACCGAAGTTTATATGTGTTCCAACAGATGTTTAAAAAACTTATAAATATCGACACAATCACAAATTTATTCTATTTGAAGTTGAGTTTCTTTTTAAATAAATTCTTGTTAATATCTCACAAACTGAATATTTTCCGTCACCACCAACTTTTTCATCTATGAAATGTGGATAAATAAATTGATTTTCAGTAATTTATGTGCCTCTTACACCCTTAACGATTGAATACAAAAATACAGAAACTTAAACAGAATAAGTGATTAATGTTAATTATTTCTTGCATTATTTTGTTAAAATTCATATTACTAAATAAATCAAAATATTATTCACATTTTTAACAGGAAAAATACTTAGAACTATTATACAATGTTTGTATACAAATTTGATAATAAGCTTCTCGCGATTGATTTAATCCAAACTATCAGCTGTAGAAGCTCGTGATATCCTATTTCAATTGCAGTGCCAAATACAAAGCATACTTTTATAACAAATGAAAAGAATTTAGTATTTCACAAATTATTTTCCGTTACTTCTTACAATTCTCTGGGGTGGCGCAACTATAAAGGTTGACATTCAGACTGTAAACTTATTTTGATAAGGGAGTCACAATAGGACCGACCTTATTGTGTTCTCTTTAAACCTCGTAAAAAAGTAAAAAATGTATCAAATCGCCTTTGAGGATACACATTTCATATCAGGTCTGCGTCTATTCATGCGGCTTCCCAAACGAATGTTACAGGGTGACTTCAAATTGTTGATTTGCAAATTCTGAACTGAATTATTGTTCTTCATTAGGGTGATTACATCTGAATTATAAATATCTTGTTAGATTTGGTGTTGTATATATACAGGGTGGTCCTGAAATAGCTGGTCAAACTTTGGGAGCGAGTTCTCCACACCAAAACAAGAAATAAAGTTCATATAAACGTGGGTCCGAAAATGCTTCGTAACGGAGTTACAGCATTGATGAGTAAGGTATGCACAAAAAATTATAAAATATTGGTCCAACTGTTACCATAATTATATATAGAAAAGTGATCGAAGAAGTCTCACTTTAGAATGCTGTAACTCCGCAACGAAACATTTTCGGACTAAGGTTTTAATGAACTTTATTTCTTGTTATGGTGTGGAGAACTCTCTCCCAAAGTTTAACCCACTATTTCAGGGCTACACTGTATATTGCTGATTACTTTGTATTGGAAAATAGTAATGGAAGCAGTATTTTGCAATAGTAGATGTACAAGGTATTAAACAAATTGAGGATCAGCGCCTATCAAACTTAGTTTAAATTTCAAAGAAAGTTTGAAACATTCACGGAGCTGTTTTTTAAGATATTGTAAATTAATTTTTTTAAAGAAATACCAACAGTGCTGTAAATGATGATATCTTAAAAACAAGCAGCATCATCGTCATAATTACCATGGCAACAAATTTAGTTGCAAAAATGGATGTTAGGCAGTACTTATCTATTTGCTTGCGCTTGAGCGTTTAGAGTGGCACATACATAGAGAACCTACGGGTTAACGTGCGCTCCGAAGAACGGGAAGTGTAGACACTTCTATTCTAGAGAAGTTTTACTAGGCAGAATACCTCACTGGTTTACCATAGATTGCGAGGGCGACCCGCTTTTAAAAATTCAATGTTTTGAATTGAGTCGGAGACCTTGAACGTACAAGTATAACACTCTAACTTCTAACCCAGGACCGTTTCTAATACAACTGCTTGTTTATTCTATTGTAGTATAGATATACTACTTCATATTTTATTGATTATTATTCTTCTTCTTCTTCTTTCATTATAGATTTACAACCTGTTTTTCTTCACCCTTCTGAAAATTCTTATGGCGAGTCTGCTGAAGACAGCTTTTAGTCCATCTTTTTGGTGGTCTTCCTGGTAGTTTCTTTCCTAGAGGTATCGAGTCCTTTGCTATCCTTATTAATCTGTTGTTGTCAGCTCTTTCTACTAATCATTCCATTCTTTACGCCTCGTCTTCACGAATTTTCCTATATCGGCAACATTACATTGTTCCCTAATCAATTGATTATTATGAATGTCGGCTATTTATTGACGAACATAATAAAATTTAATGAAACTCATAGAAATAAATCTAGTGATGGCGTATAATAGGTCTATTCCTTCATATCACCAAGTATCACCATTAACAAATTTTTCCTGTCTTCATCTTGAACTAAGAATGTTTTACGGTGAGCTAGTAACTGAAAGGCACTAATTAACATATAGTGTCAATCTACACAACACACAATTGGCTAACCCTATAAATTCAAAGTTTGTTACTTTGTTATGGCCGCAGATACCTTAAAAAGTACTACTGGATGGGCAGTAAGAACGGGAAGTTTTGGCGCAGACCCGTTTGGGCGTAGCCATGGTTTGGCGCAAACCTGTTTGGGCGCAGGGGCGGTTTTGCGCAGACCAGTTTGATCGCCGACCCGGTTGGTCGCAAGCATTATATAATAACGTCAATAGTACCGTTTATTAAAATAATGTAAGTTGTGAATTGCTCATATTACTATTGTTACAAACTAGGCATTAGTAAAATATTGAATACTTGAAGAGAAAAGTCGTGTTGATATTTGATAAACCTTTATTTTTAAAGGTTGTGTCTTTTTATAGATCTCTTACTTTCGGTGAAAGAGAAACTATTAAATATAATTTAAAATTAACTACACTCACCAATATGTTATTTAAATTTAGTAACAACAAAATTTGAACGAAGGTGTCAGTATGTTATGTTCTTTTAAAATTTGCCGCTCCATTTGAATTAATGTTGTACTCTAATTGCCGCTCCATAGTAATTAAAAACGTTATTTTAATTTCAGTTTTATGTTGGTTACAGCTTTCGTTATTATTTTGGTTTTTAAAGATTGAGTTAGGATGACAGTTCCCTTTGTAGGCTTAAAATGCCGAATATTGTTTTTTCTCGCGCCTGACCTTAGACGCTTCTGTAACGAAATTAAAGTCAGTTTTACATCTTCAATGATTCCGGGTCTTCCCAAATTCCATCTCAGGGAAGGGCCGCAAATGAATTAAGTGCTGAAAGGGGCGGCTTTTTGGGTTTTTCGATGGGTGTCCATTATGTGTGAGTTTCGTTTCGCTGTTTTACCATGGGGTGAAAACAGACCGTCGACAACTGTCGGATTTATAGAAATACACTGGATTATCCCTGTAAAGGCAACTCGTTTTGAATTAGCCGATCGCCTTTGGCGGATTAAGATCGAGCCCCGTTCCTGTCCCTCTGCTGTTATCGTCGGTGCGACGAACGCATCGAAGTTTCGGGCCCTTGATGTTGACTCCATTCAATCCAGTCTTCAGGGGCGTACCTGCGGATTTTTAACATCATTCTGTTCAATACTTCCGACATTGTGCCTGCCTGCATCAAAACTCAAGGTAAAGAACCAGTTTTTTGTGTGCTGTGAAAAGAATTCAACGTAATTGAACACTTTTTTTTAAACAAAAAGCGACCTTCAGTAGCCGATTGTCTTTGTTTGCCCTACTGATTGTAAAAAGTAATTTCTCTTATATTGTGTGATGCTTGTAAACTCGACGCCTCTGGCCGCGCAGTTCTTCAAAGAAGGTAAATATATCGTGCGCCAGTAGCGGCGGGTTTTGTTATATTGAATGTTCAAACCAACAGTTTGTATTATTAAACTACGAGATCATATTTTGCTGTTCTTTTTTTGTATTATGTCATTTTTAATAGCTAATTATATGTGTTTTAA
Organism: Limonius californicus; assembly: GCA_014611495.1. NCBI lineage: Eukaryota > Metazoa > Arthropoda > Insecta > Coleoptera > Elateridae > Limonius > Limonius californicus. Next base: position 1,454 of record JABXWE010043281.1, on the reverse strand, counting down.
CATTTACTATCTCTTTTATTATGGCGCATTCTATATTTGTGTGTGCATGAATTTTGCAAGCTTTATAAACAGAATGGAGGCACAATAAAGGTGAGTTCGATTCCCGGAAGCTGCTGGTTTCTCCGCCGTCCACGAGGACCTACAATCAGCCGGATTTGGAAGGAGGCGCCCACTAATTTTGACTGACCCTGTACACAACTAGGAAGATTTCTTCCCGTAAGCGATTTCCGTGAACTCCCCCTACTTCTTTGAGCTAAGCTGCAGGCCTTTTTCCACCAATCCGGTTACAGGTAGACGGAAAACCTCGTTTGGCCCGTAATAAGTACTTTCATTGACATACGGTATATGTTGAGGTAGACAAATGGTAATCTTCTGATGAAATAACATAATTTAAAAATATTTTATAACGCTTATGTTTGTTTGAACGTTTCGTGAAAATATTTTTATTAAATCAATTGTTTTCTCAATTGGATTTATTAATAAAACTGGGTAGTTCAGCAATTTTATTAGTAATACAAAAATTTTTCTAAAATTAACCACCTTAATATATATTTGCGCCCAAATGTCCCTTGCGCACAAAAGTACCTGCGTCAAACCGTCTGCGCCAAACCGTCCACGGGCCCAGACGGTTCTGCTTCAAACCGTCTTCCTGCTCAAAGGGGACTGCGCCAAACTTGCCGCGTCAAAATCTCCTAGACCGATGCGCATAACGTCATGACTACCATGGCAAAGTGTTTGGTTCCAAAAGAAAACTTGTATTATATAGAACCTACCTGTTTGCCTTAGTTATTAGTTTTAAAGAAATTTCTAAGCGACCAGTTCCTCCGAAATTTATAATTATTAAATAACAGCAATGCTTAGACAATAGATATTCAATTATCATTTTAATATAGTTATTCAATTAAAATGAATTAAAGTCTGAACATTTTTAATGATTTTCCAGGGTTCCTTAAACATTCCGAATCAAGATACCGCCCAGCTAATACTCCACATTGTGTGATACAGAAAAATAATAGGTTGGGGCCTAAATTAGAAGATTGTTAGTTAATGAAGTGTTTTGCATTCAATACATGTTAAAGCAGAATTAAACAGTAGCATATCGTGCATATGGTTATTCAATTAAAATTTAATACATTAACAAATATTCCAAGTATATCTACTTTAGAACGGTTATTTTTTTGAATTATTGTTTTTTATTTTGATATAAGATCAGAAGAACTTCAACATAGAACATCATTCAAATTTATATGACCAGAAGAACAATAATACATACAGTTTAATAGTTTCCCACTTACAACCCAAAATGCTAACAGAAAGTCTTAAAATTAAGGGTGAACACACCGCCGCCGCTGCGTTATTTGGATGTTTAAAGACTATTTCACTAACAAATCTTTTTTAAGTGCGAGCAAAAGCTGTTGAGAGTCTGAAAAATAATTTTATTATCTAACCCTAAC
>JABXWE010043280.1:0-17587 GCA_014611495.1 Limonius californicus | reverse complement strand
ATATATATATATATATATATATATATATATATATAAAGAAAGGTTTTCTAAAATAAATCGCTAAAGATATACCTCTCACCAAGTAAACAATGGAAGTCCATAGAATGGTAGTCTAATAAATTATACTTCTATTATTATTTGGTGAAAAGCCTTACTTTAGAGGTGTATCTCGGCCAAAGTTACTGTAGATAGGTTAGGTTTAGTAGCGTTTCTACTGAAGATGGCAATGGCTTTGCCGAAATAATTATTTAGTTATACTAAATATTTTGGTGATCATTAATTCTTCAACATGTTTGTATAGTTCAACCACCGCCAATGTTTAGCTCAAATTCATTCTTAAAGATAAAGATATATTAATATATGGTGTGATCATTTTATCTTGTAACAAGTAGGTAGGCTTCACCTCTCATATGTTAACTTTTCTTTTTAGCCATAAAAAATATTTTTTACATTAAGAATCCTTCGGATAAGCAAATTTCAACAATCATCGGTCAAGTAACTGGTAATCCCCATATAAGCCAACGAGCAGCTACAAAAACTGTAGGCTTTAGCCAAGGTTCAGTATTTAACATTTTAAAAGCAAACCGGTTTCATTGTTACCACGTCACATTGTTGCAACACCTTACTGAAGATGATTACCCACGTCGAGTGAATTTCTGCCGGTTTTTGAGAAAATATGTTATTACTTATTTTATTGTTACGGCAACATATTTTTATGCTATGTTGGATATCTTGGTGTTTGTTTTGTTTAAATTATAAAAAATAAATATTATACATGTAACTATTGCAAATCTTATTTATTAATAAATAGTTTGATTGTAGTTTCTTAGTACAGCCAATGTAACTACTTTGATTTTTATTTATTTAAATAATATACAGTTTACTAAGATATCTACGGAATACAAACAGCTGTAATGTGTGTAACTTACCAACCTGTTACAAGATAAAGTAATCACCCTATATATACCGGACTGCACGAAAATCGCCCAGAGCTGTAGCTTCATTATTTCTTATCCAATTGTACTAAATGACACAGCAAATTAAATGGTTTAAAGTACATCATAAGCTGATATCAAGAGATATTCCTCAATTTCACAACTTCCAAGAAACAGTAGTCAACTTTTCTATTTCTTGTGGTCACCATATTGGATTTTCACACCATTAGTTAGACAAAAAATTATCTTTTCAAATTGGTAACCAACATAATCTATTTATTCCACGAACTTGTTGAAATTAAAAAATTTGTGAATTCTTTTATAAAATCATGAATGCCTTGGAAAAACCATTGCCACTGACATGTAAATAAATAATTTCTTTTAATAATAAGAAAGACCAGGCCGCAAGTTTGATATTGCTTAAATGTATTGGCTCACAAGGCCCGCATTGTTCGAGACTATTTTCATTTATTATTCATGGCTTGGCACGTTTGGCCCTACTCGCTGGCCTCCACGATCGCCATGCATACCGCCAATGTATTACGTTCTGTGGGGCAATGTAAAAGACGTTGCGTATGTAATAAAAAATATCGGATATCTTCTCCTCAAAATCGAAAATGCTTGGACGAAGTGAATTTAACCACTAACCTCTGCATTATAAATAACGACGCGCACTTTGAACAATTTAATAATTATCTGGTGTTTTTAAACATGTTATCCGGATTACCGTTAGACCAATAAAATGTTAGCAGTATTTAAAGAGTTCAAAGGACACAACACAATTTGTCAATTTGATTATTGTGTTAATTCACAATTTTATAAATTATTTACACACATTTTCAAATTTCAACAAGAGTTTTGGATGAAAAAGGTTATGTTGGCTACCAATTTGAAACATTAATGTTTTTGTCTACCTAGTAAAAATCCAATATGGCGACCATAAGAAATAAAAAGGTTGAGTATCGTTTCTTAGAAGTTTTTGAAATAGAAAAAGATCGCATAATATCAGCTTCTAGTTTTCTTTAAGTCATTTAATTTGGTGTGTCATTTAGTAAAATCAAATCAGAACTAATGAAGCTACAGATCTGGCCGTTTTTCATGCAGCCTGGAGTATATGTACTTATATTAATGGTAATAAACGTAGATACAAATTATTAGTTAAAGTGTCACTGACGCTATGCTTACCAAGCTAAGTAGTCTGTTGACAAAATACATCACTTTCAATTGAAATGAAATCAAGCCGAGGGGAACTAAACATTAATAACTAATGCCAAAATTCAACCCCTGATTTATGAGACAATATGGAGTGTTGTAAAATAGTGACCAACAAACGCGTGTCAATTTGAGCAAGCATCAATATTAATTGCTTCATTCGCACAACACAAGTTAAATAAAAAAATCGTTGGTGGCTCTACCTAAAACACTCTCTAACATACTTCATCCTCTTGTTTAATCTCCAAATTATGGATTGAAACTTGCAATGGTAATCTATGAATGAAATATTCTTGTACTAATAAGGAAGTTTACCTTCGCAGTTTCTTAAATGTGTTTTTTGTCGTGCAAAACCTTTCCATCTTTTGCAGTATCCAGACAACTACTTTCGTTTGGAATCTTTTCTGCGTTTCTGTGAGTTTTATTGTTAGTAATAATTTATATTTAAAACAATACGCATTAGAAATACATAATGCTTGGTACTTATTTAATTATTGTGTAATACTAAGAATAAAAAGCAAATGTACGTTATTGGTTAGTTTCTACACCATCCTAGAGGTTCTGAACCATTTCTGCAGTATGAAAAAGGAACTACAAGGAATACGGTTACTACTGTTAAGATCTACGTACCACAATATTTTGCACAAATTTGGTTGTATGGTATTTTAGATATTTAAAGAAAAATACTTGCTAAAAGTCTAGTAATACGAAGATGACGAAGAAAACGAAGAATACACATCATAAATGTATACCGGGTGTCCCACGACGTGAGGTCACTACTTCGTGTAAACAATCTTTAGACCAAATATAGTTAAAAATTCTAATAAAGTTATGCCCTAAAGTAAACCGTTTTCAAAATACAGAGTGTTAAATTATTATTTATTAAATAATTACCATTTCAGAAAAGCCACTACAGCCACATTTCGAGTTACGACCACCTCGACTTACGACCATTCGCCGCGCTTACGACGAAAAAATTTAATAAATGTTTCAATTTTTTACAGTTTTCGTCAAATATATTTCATATACATATATATCTTGCACGCTTCTGGCGTTTTTGTATGAAATTCGACTTACGACAATTTCGACTTACGTCCGAAGTTGCGTCCGAACCCCATGCTAAGTCAAGAAGTAACTGTACTTATTTTTATTTTAGTTTAAATTCACTACAAAGATTGTTCAAAATAGCCGCCGTTACTCTTGAGCCACATTCTGGCTTTTCTTAAGAGAGAACTGGGTGCCCTACGTAACATATCATTGTTATTCGACATTAGTTCTGCTGCCTCAAAATTGCGCCTCCTAAGATCTTCAACAATCTCTTATGGTGTTTGGTATACCATATAATTCATATGGCCCCACAAAAAATAATCTAAACAAGTTAAGTCCGGAGATCTTAGAGGTCAGGCGTGCTGTTTTCCTCCACCAATTACAAATCCTTCAAACAGTTTATTCAAAAATTGTCTTACAAGTAACGCAAAGTGCGCAGGGGCACCATCGTGCCGGTACCACATGCCATGTTTGATCGCCAGGGCATCATCTAACAATCCTCCCAAATGATCTTCTAGAAGACTTAAATATCTGTCGGCGGTTAAATGGTTCTAAAATACGAATGGACCAATGAGCATGTTGTCAATAATTCAACACCATATATTCATTGAAAACCTATGTTGATAATTTGACACTGATTTCGTGTAGATTCTCCAAATCCCAAGAATGGCTATTCTTTCTGTTCATTAATCCGTTCCTTGTAAATGTTGCCTCATCCGTGAATAAAATTCAATTATGTAGGTTTCGATTTTGAATGATCCAGCGGCAAAATTCCATGCGACTAGCGAAATCTGTACGTAAGAGGGCTTGAACAGGCTGGATACCAATGTGCAGATACGCGACGAACAGAGATGCTGGGATTATTATCAATTTCTTGCACTACGTTGTCCTCATTGTCTAGATCTAGAACTTGCTGTATTGGACGCTCAGTCGTGTCGGTTTCAGGAAAGTTCCGTGTTCACATTGGTGGTTGTGCACTCGTTGGAAAACTCGTCGGTCTGGTAGTCGCCGATTTGGCTGCTATTGAGTTTCCATCACAAAAAACGTACATGTAATGGATATCAGCGTATTCTCACCTTGTAAAAGTAAATATTATCAACACTGCTAATAAGCGCAGCAGAGAAATCAACTTTAAGGTGCTTTACTGTTTGACATACAAGTAAACCTCGAAAACCTTTTCTTTTTCACCAAGGAGTAATTAAGAGTTGAAGTAGATATTAAGGTAAAGTATTTTAACTATCTAGCGATCTAGTATAATATTTTTAACGATATAGAACCAGTAGCCAATTATAAGGCAGTTTTAAAATATTTTCTAGGCTTTGATTGTTCTCATGAAGAAATTATAACTACAGTTATAAATAAATCAAGTAAGCGAATAAGATTAAAATTATTTGTGTATTTTCAAATAATAGTACTTATTAACAAAATGTTTTCAGGCTCTTCCGGATTCCTTTAAATAGCGATACTTCACAGGTCGAAAAACTAATTTCGTGCTAATTGGACGTTAATTGACTAATGAGAGAAAAAACAGAGCCAGAGCAAGTAGAAACCTTTGGAGGAGAAAACAGAAGCACGGCTCCTTTTAGGTGCCGCGGGGAAGCTTTTACGAGAATCAGCGCAGAAAAAAGCCCATTATATTGCATAACAAGCAGAATTGTCCCGGCTTACTTCCTCTAATTACATTACGCGCAAGCAGGTACAGAAATGTCAGATCATTCAGCTCCATCAGCTTTATGAATGAAGATGAAATGACGAGGCTAAAATCAGGGTGACGCTGACGAGTCCGTTTTGCTGGTCGCCGTCCAGGTTAGGGCAAGCGGTAGGCGCCAGTCCGGTTGCACAGTATTCGCCATATACAGCTGATAAATTGTATCAGGTTTGATTTACATCCCGCATTCCTTGAGCAACAAACGCGTTTCCATTTTTCAAACGCGCTATAATTTCCAGCTCGTCCCGTGACCGCACCCCGACTCCATTGATTGAGCGCGATGGGAACAAGTTGGAGTCAATAAACCTGCTGCACCTGCTGGCCTCAGGTCAGCGCGTCACAATGCGCTTGCACGAGAAACGGATCCGGAACTGACCTGCGGCCTCTCATCACAGCCCCATTGATATCCTATCCCAGATTACCCGTTCATTAGAAGATTCGGCTTGTTACCCCCGAGCTGTCTTAAATTGGTCTCGCTTAATTATCCGTTAGGTAATTTTCTTTATTGTGATTGAAGTTTAGGCACCATAAAGATCCAGGATGAGTGATGGTACCACCCTGATTGCACTTTCGAACAAATTACTTCTGACGAATCAGAGATGAATGGGGAACAAAACATGAGAATTTTTAATCTTGTTCTGTTTTCTTTAAATGGAATTAGCGAACTTCTTGGTTTGTTCTTTCCGTCGTTGAAATTTTTTAATATCGACGCGAAAAGCGGAAGAATTCCTCTCTCCAGCAACATAAAGCTGCCGCGAAGACTATTCATAACGTTTTGTAAGAATGAATTCACATATGCCAACCGGTCCATTTCTACTTATCCATATTTATACTGAATCTAGATTACTTGCAATTATGGCTCTCTTTCGCTTCCTGTGCAGCATCGTTAATAATTTTTAATATTTCTTCGTTTCCAGTTTAGGCAAGGTTTGAATCTATCTCTTTCTTAGAGAAATCTGTTTATGTTCCATCACACCTTTTTCTTGAGAATACTTGCAGTAGATAAGCTTACGTCCTTTTAAGAAAATTGGTCACAAAAGAATTGGGAGAAAGTTTTAGTGGTGTTTGCCGTCGCTGATATCGGCAGGATATACAGGGTGATTACTTTATTTTGTTTACAGCTGTTTATATTCTATAAGTATCTTAATGTATTGGGAAAATATAACAAAACTTTTTACTAATAAATAAGATACAGTTTTGCAATAGGTACATTTACAATATTTATTTTCTATAATTTAAACAAAACAAACCCAGAGGAAGCCAAGATATCATAAAAATATGTAGACATAACAAAAAATAACAACAATAAAATAAATTAAATAAATACAGAAAGAAAAACTCTAATTAATGCCGTAATAAATATTCAAACTGCCGTCCATCTTGTTGTTCACATAAGTCAATGCACCGAAAAAGAGAATTTTTAACACGAGTTAGCGTGTGTGGGGCGATTGACCTACATGATTCAATAATTCTTTCACGTAAATCTTTCTGAGTTTCTATGGGAGATTCGTAGACATCGTTTTTACTTTACTCCACAAAAAGAAATCGAATGGTGTCAACTTCGGGCTATGGAGGGGGGAGGGGACAAGAATGACTTGCACCTCTTGCAATTAATCTGTTATGTAAAGTTGCATCTTGGTAGTTTCTAACAATTTTATGGAAGTGGGCAGATGTTCCGTCATTTTGAAATCACATACGTTGTCTAACATTAAGAGGAATGCCTCCTAAAAGTTGAGGTAAATTATTTTCTGAAAAAGGTAAATACATTCCCCATTTAAACTGCCCTCAAAGAAGTGGGGACCAGCGATAATGTTATCAACAATACCACACCACACATTTTCACTAAAAATTCTTTGAAATTGTACTTGCCGAATCCAATGTTGGTTATCTTGTGAATAGAAATGGCATTTGTGTCTATTTACAAATCCATTGTTACTAAACGTCGCTGTGTCAAAAAATAGTATATTTTAAAAACATCGTTTTTTAACAATTGTCAGATATTCATTCACCGTGGGTAATCATCTTTAGTGTAAATGTGAAACCGGTTTGTTTTCAAAAGTTTAATACAGAACTTTGGCTAAAGCCCAAAATTCTTGCAACTGCTCGTTGGCTTATATGGGGATTACCAGTTACTCGTTCGATGACTGCCGCTTCAGCTTCTACAGTTGTGATATGTCGTTGTCTCACCTTTGGCTTGGAAAACTGTCCATTATTGCAGCAAATTTCTTTTCAAACGCCTAAAGTCATTATGTGATGGAAGGGGTCAACCCGGTATCTTCGTGCATATCGTCGTCTGCTAAGTCCGCCGCCCCCCTGTATTCTCCCAAAATCAACATAATACTCGATTTCTCACTAGTAGAATACATTGAAACTGATTCTTATTGCTACAAGAATCTATACAAATCAACAACTGTTTTCTACAGAAGTTTGTTAAATTTTAACAATACAGTAGTTGATATGTGCCTGTTCAAAGGACTATTAATGCAAAACAATATTTTTTACAGCTAAAAAGAATGCATTTCATGCACATGTGAGAGGTGTAGGCTACCTACTTGTTACACGATAAAATGATCACACTGTATATTGTAAAAAAATGATACATATCTACTATATTATAAAAAAAATTATCAATAAAATTTTTAAGAAGAATACGTTTTTCTGTTGTATAGAGCGTATGCTTCTTGATATAAATACCAAAAGAATGTAAGGGTAAACACTTGTAAATATTATTACTCAAAATAATTAGGTATACTGCAGTGTAAGACATTTAAAGGCAACACCAATTGCATTTGTAATAATAACTACCAAAACAACAAAATGTAACGTCTTTTTAGTAATGAACATGAAAATTACACAGAGGTACGTTTATAGAAGAAATTTAACAATATTATAATGAAAATCGCTATTTTCCCCTTTCACTTACCTTCAATTTATTAAATTCTAGTACCCCGTGGCACCTCTTTTGGCAGTAATAACTGCTGTGCAGCTTGCTGGCATACTCTCAATGGAGATATTAATATATTCTTGTGGAATTTGATGCCATAGTACCGGCAATATATCCCTCAGCTATTGCGCAGTAGTGGGCCTTGGATTATAATAATCCAACTGTCTCTGCAGACAGTCTCACGCAAAACAACACGAGCACGATGCGGCCTTACGTTGTCAAGAAAAACTAAATCTTCCCGTCCAATAGCGTTGCGACGGTTCACAACACGGTCCATAATGATATCTTGGACATAACCTTGGCCCGTGAGTGTACCGTTAAAGATGTGGATGTCAGTACTCCACCCTACCGAGATTACAGGCCAGACCGTAAGACCACCACCACCAAAGGCAACGACTGGTTGGGTATACTGCGGTAAGGTACGATGTCCGGCACTACGATATACCCTTTGACGCCGGCTGTCCTTGCTGAGACAATATCTGGACTCGTCCGAAAACAGTATATCATCCCACAGTTCTTGCATAACGTCTCAGGGGGCGGTATGAGATGAGTCCTACCTCAAACAATCGATTTTTCACAGTTTAATCGGAGACTCGATTTCCTGTGGCATTCTGGAGTGCTGGCTGTGGATGCCGAGCAGTTGAAAAGGGGTGCATCTTGCATTAATTACCAGAAGTCGATCTACACAATATGGTGTCATGCGAAAAGGTCCACTTCTAGGCCTTCTTGCAGTCGTACCCGTTTCTCTAAGGTACGAAAGGGCAGGTGAAATTACGCACTGCGTGGTTCCTAACATATCAGCAATGTCCACCTGGCGATCCCCTCTTTGGTGCATAGCAACGGCTAAATTTCGTTGTTCTATTCTTAAATGGTTTCTCTGTATTGTTGTTTATTTTTAAGAAACCAAATGTAACACAGGAATAAAAAACAATGAACAAAATAGATCTTAAGAAGACAGGAAAGATTATGCAATCTAACACAAACTCGACTTGTCTCTAAAATGGTTAAACAATTGCAACTGGATTCAATTGCTTTTTTGTTTTTTATAACATCAAACATTGCCGCTTGCTCTAACTGTCAATAATAGAAGACCATTAGCCGCCAAATACAAACATATAATATGCTTTATATTATAATATCCCTATTCATTTTTGAGTAGTTCAGTAAGCACAACTATTAGTGTATACTGTATATTAATTGTGTCTTCTTCTAATTTACGTAAGCTAGACTCTACATAAATATGAAGCATAATAATTACAACCAGAATTAGGTCAAATAAAATAAGTGGTTGCTTCCAATATTTAGAATTTTAAACATATGAAAATTACAATAATGATGTTGGAGCAACTTGCAGTCTTGGTGAAAAATACAAAAAAAATAAAAAAAAATAAAGAAAATGATGTACCTAAAAAGAAACCAGCAGATATATTAACTATAAATGAAATAAAAAAACAAAATAACATTACTAAAGCATAGGCAGGACAGAAGAAGAAGAAGAAGAATAAAATACAAGGATAATGTAGATCAGCAAGCTACAATAAATAGCAATAGTGTAACAGATTCAAAAAGGCACAAATTAGTGTATGCGTGTATATATTCAAAAAACTAAGAACATCATAAATGCGCAAATAATAGATAAAACATTATAACAAACAGAATATAGAAACAGTGAATCACTACATACGCATACACATTTGCGCACGAAGGTGTGATACTTGCGGATATACTAAACAAGGCTTACAAAACTTAGAAGAATAGAATGACGTATTCAAAGCAAAAGAAATGAAAATGAATACAAACACACAATTACGATCTTGGTAGTTGCAAAAGAGGAGAATAGTACAGATAAGATAGTAGAGATAAAACTACGACACGCAAATTTAAAAAGTGAGCCCCTTCAACTACTTGAGTCGTGTTATTGACATTAGCGGAGGTTAGAATGACGATGTAAAGAACAAAGTAGTACGCAGTGAAACTGTACGAGGCATTAAGCATCATCGAAAACAAAGATGACGATATTCAAAGCGATGCACATCCCAACAGGCTCAATAGTAGCATTCAGGCTCTGAAAATGAAGTATCTAAGAAGAATGGAAGGTGTTACAAGAATTGAGAGAATTAGAAATACCGAAACCAATGCAAGATAGAACTGAAGAAGACTTAGATGATAGGGGTATCAACAGAATGCATGAGGAAAGGCAAGTTGTATAGCTATGCGAGGCAAAACCAACTGACAAGAAATCCAGGGTGAAGGCCAAGTAAGCCGTGGAACGAGGTAGTGGTTGAAGTGCTTACTAAAGAGAGAGAGAGAGAGAGGTAGCTAGCAGCAGACAAGAAAAAAGAAGGAATGAGAAAGAGAGGCAAAGTTTTCTAGCTGAAGTGACGATCCAATCCTTGACACTGAATATATACAAGAGGAACCGATTATGAATGTATGTACGAATAACTACAAACATCTTCTTCTTCTTCTTAGCCTGTTTTATTCAAATCCACTTTTGGACATAAGCCTTCCCTAATTCATTTCAGCTATTACGATTTTGTGCGATTTGATCCAATTTAATCCAGCCGTTCGTTTGAAGTCATCATACCAGCGCATGGGTGGACGTCCTCTTCCTCGTTTATGCTCATACAGTCTCCATTCAGTTATAGGTACGAACATATATCTGAGAAAACAAACTAGTATAGCCAAAGGCTGTGTAATAAAAAGCATTGAAACTAAAATAAATCTGAGGTGGTCAACATTTGAAAGATACAACCATAACTTCAAGACTCAAATTGTTAGGAATTAAAAGAAACACTCCTAATTAGTTTTTCCTACCAGATATGACATACCAAATGTAATGCAAATAGGAACTTTAGTAAATTAGTTCAGATGGATGGAGCTTGCCTTGTTAAGACAAGCTTAGAAGGATGTAATCTTACGAATATTACAGATGAAATGAAAATGAACTCCACATGTTGCTATACTAGACCATTCCGGGCGAATCGAACAAGTGTTGGGGTGGGAGCAAGGACATCAAGAGGAAACACACTAAGAAATAGAGATCTAAGGAAGAATGTTAATAGACCTAATCTAGCAGTGGATGTAAGAGAAGATGGGTAGAGAGTACCTTTTTAATGCGGTTTTAATTTAGTGTATCCCATAATTTAGATATCACTTTGTCTTGTCAGCCATAATGCCACAGAAAAGATATTTTGATAAACAGTAGTTAAGAATATCTACGTAAAATGCTTTAATAAGTCCATGATAAATAGTGAATAAAGTCAAAAGTAATAAGAATAAAAAAGACATTAAATTTCAATTGAGAAAATTAAATTAAGAGAGATTTGGCCAGATGGCCCAAAGATAGAATACATGGATTTGCATACTATAGTAAAAACTGCGGTGTTAAACCAAAACTGCCATAATTTTGTATGGATTTTATTACCATCAAAACTAAACCATGTAAAAACTAGCCTCCATACCAAATACATATGAGAAAGTGTAAAGGCTATTCGAAAAACTTGGTGAAGAGGAAGGAAAGATAGAGGGTGACGCACTGAGAAGTACAGCAGAAATTGCTAATGAAATTATGGTCACCTTTTCCAGCTGTTAAAGATGGAACCAAAGCTCTCTTGGAAAACGGTTATAGATATAGATTTGAAAATTGGAAGATTAGAATTTGACAATATTTTGCATATTTTGAAGTTGAAAAAAAAAATGTTACACTTACAGTTTTTGACCGTGGATGACATTTTGGATTTTTTCAAATATGAGACGTCATTAAGAAGCCTTTTTTTTCTAACTCTTTCAAACGTATATGGGGTTACATGAGCAAATATTGCAGAAAAATTTGGAAAAGAGATTCCGTATGCTAAGCGGGCTAATTTATGGTGCTTTAAATCTAGGAACCATAGCATTGACAGAACGTCAGAAAATAACAAAAAACAATCACGAAAATGAAATTATATAAAAACTAAACATTTCAAAAAAATTAATAATAATAACAATAAAAACATTTACCTGTGAAAATCATAAACTGGTATTCAAACTGTTGTCCATTTATTTCTTGGCAATAATGAATTCGATATTTGAAATTGTCTAAAGAATTTTGTAACCAATAATTATCAGCAGTTGTTTTAGCACTAATGCGGGTTTTTAATTCTTCTAAATATTCTGACCTATTTATACATAGGCGACTTTTCAAATGACCCCGTAAAAACATTTTAGAAGATACAAATCTTCACTTTACTGTTCCTCTCCACCCAATTCATTGTCGAGGAAAGGTGTCTAAATAAGTACGTACTGCACTTCCATAGTGGGGAGACGCACCATCCTGCTGAAATCAAATGTTTTCGTTGACTTCATTTGGTTTCACAATATTTGGAAAAAGTTCAATGATTCGATGTAAGTACACTTCCCTTCAATAAAAAAAATCCCAAAAATATTGTGACCAAGATTTTCTGAGATCGCTGGGTATCAACTGCTTCCATCCAGTATGGACTAGTATCAGACCAGTGCCTATAGTTGTGTCTATTGACAAAGCCATGCAAATTAGCTTCGTACGAAAATACAGCTGAGTTGCCAAAATTGTTGTTATCCACAATGACTTCCATGATCCACTTACAAAACTCAAGTCAAGGTTTAAGCGCTACCTAATACACAATTGTAAGAAAAAGCATAATATGCCCCTTCTCCTTCTTCATTAGTCCAATGCCGTGCATTGTTGGACATAGGCCTCCCCTGTTTGTCTCCACATATCTCTGTTCTGTGCTTTCCTGATCCATCCAAATCCTGCCGTTCTCTTTAGATCATCCATCCATCTAGTGTTTGGCCGACCCCTACTTCTTTTGCCTAGCCAAAGTCTCCACTATTGAATCTCTTTGTTCCATCTTCCGTCTACTTGCCTCATTGTATGGCCCCTTATTGATTGTTTTTTGTTTATTTCTAACGTTCTGTCAATGATATGGCTCCTAGATTTTTAGTACAATAAATTAGCCGGCTTAGGATTCAGAAAATATTTACCTTATTTTTCTGCAATATCTTCTGGTGTAACCCCATGCATATTTCAAATGGAGAGAAAGAGAAAAAATAACCTTTCTATCGATCCTGTATAATAGATTATCTAATTTTTGGGGTGGCTCAGTGATAAGACAGACAGGTTTTGGATGTAATAGTCCGAACGCTTCCCGGTTCGAATCACTCCAGGGCTCGCAATTTTTCTAATTTCGTGGATGGTCAGTACTGGGTCGCTGTCTCCATTTGCCATTGGGGATAAAATTAATGGCACTCCTCGTATTACGGTGGGATTAGAGGAGTAACAAGACCATAAACAAAAACATCTACACACAGGCAAGTCAAGCACGGTTTCACACCAACACGGTAACCCGCAGAGTCGGGCCCTGTTGTACATAGCACAAACTAGCTTAGCTTTGCCTCACACTCCTCGACACAGCGCAAGCGGTGCAAACGAGGATCACGATTATGACGATGATATATATGATTTTATATTCGTGTTATGGCGTATAGCACTCCTAAAAATTTCGTTTCGGCCTTAATCACTCTTTTGGGTACATCCCTTACATTTTTATAGACAATATTTACTAAAATTGCTTTCCAATTTACTACTTACTAGAAAATATTCACGCAAGCCATAAAAAATTATTGTTACTGTTAAGATGAAAGATATTTATTGATAATACTTTCTGTGGACGCTGCCGTGTTTACTTTTTTGGTAATTTTAGATAATTATTGAAAATTTCAGAATAACTGCTGATACAACTGTAATATCAAGAGCAACAGTTTGCTGTTATGCAAAAATTTGTCTTAGATATATTACAAAATATGAGAAATTCTTCTTTGGAGGTCGCTGATTACATTTTGTCATTGTATTTCACGATTATCTCTTGAACGTCCTACGTTCGATTACCATAATTTTACGTTTGTCTACTTCTAGGCAACTAAATTAAATCTTTAGGAAGTATTAAAAAACTCCGAATGCCAACGCCAGTAGCCTTGGTTATTATTCAAATGCTAATTATGATTTAAAAGAAATTTTAATATTTCCTGTTGTATTTACTCTTGGTATTTCAAATGATGAAGTAGTGCACGCAAATGTTAATTCAGCAATTTTTCTAAAATATATTGCAAACCAAGAACCTGAAAAATAAAACATCTGCCATCAACTGTGTTATTTATCACCCTGGCCACACATTTCGCATTTGTATATTTGATGTTCTCTAATTTGCAATAATTTTTTGCCTGTTTTGACAAGTACTAAGTATTCGCAGAAGAGATGGTAGGCAGCACATCCAATTAATAAATTATTTATTAGTTGGTCTGAAGCACATGGAGTATTTTAATTTTTTATGCATGGGTAACTGGTGTCGCGGTGCAAAAGAATTACATAAATTAAAAATAAGTAAACAAAACGAACGAATAAATATCCTGCCCCAATTTTAGTGTTCCTCGAGGGAAATCCCATTTAATTTTTTCTAAACAAAGTTTCCCAGCTTTAATTCCCTAAACTAATTTTAATGTAAAAAATTTGCATTAATATCTTAACTTGCCTTGATAACAATCTTTATAAAATATCATTAGACTGCCGCGATAAACATCTCTAAGAAATATAAGAGGATAAAGCCGAGACAAATCCACCTGACGTGCGATTTGCATATCCAACTAATGAAGACAAGCAAATGTGTCAATACTTATTTTTTCTGGATCGCACGCAGTACTTATACGTATTTAGTGTTAATAGGCATCTGTTTAACTGATAGACAGTTAGAAAAAACGTAGAATTATGCAAATTAAATGACAAATATTAATAGGCAAACAAAATCTTGCTAATTAATGAACATTTAAATACAAACTGCCGATTAAATTTATTTAGTTCCACGGTACAGTAGTGAATTTGGGCATTAGTTAACAGTGGGGAATAACCTTTAGAAGCGGTTATATTTCTGCAGACGCATGTGTAAATTTTTATACAGCCAGATGCTTACATAAAATTTGTTTTACAAGACAATGTATGTTTAAATCCAAAATGATCAATGCGTGTGGATTGAAAACATATTTCTCTCAGATTTGTTTCGCCGCTACCACCATAAGTTTGTCAAAGGAAGAGCTTTCGGGTGAAAAATGCTGTTTCCGAAGGCAGTTTGAGTATGCTGTACCGGCAATACTACATAAGTAAATCGCGTTACATTCTGTATTTCAAATTCGTAAAAAGCACAATAATTTTATATGGTACGTGAGTTGCGTTAAGTACCGTCAAGTTATTGTTCGGATGCGCATAAAACAGGCGGCTTGGTTGGAATAGCGAGCGATGCGAATCGGCCATCCGTCAAACTCGGCATTGTTCACCGGAAAAAGAATTATTTATCTGCCTCTCGGAGACCAGTTTTCACGCATTTATTGAATGGAACATTAAAAGCTTATAGAAACGCAGTACGTATAATATGTATGCAGTCCAGATTGGCGAAGAATGCAGCGCAATCCGGAATAGAAAGCAGGACGACCGTTGTTATGATTTATTTTGGTATACAATGCACGCGTTTACTCGTATTTAAACTATTTACACTTCCTTTTACACCGAGCGATGATGTTGTGTAGCGGCAGTTTTTCCTTTTCGAATTCGCCCGGTTTTGGTATCGCGTTTCTTACGCAATCTGCTGCTCCGGCTCTTGCATGTCGCGCTTCGGCGGCGATGAGAGAATTAAATATCAATTTACTGAAATACATTTCACTCAAATAACCTAGAGTATTCGAATTCATTAAATCTTAAGCACCTAGAGATAAACGCGTGTGACAACCTGCGACGGATAATGGAGACACTGCGAGGGAAACAAAGACCGATGAGCTCACCTCACTGACCTGAAGGAATGCTGCAGGACAAGCACTCTGAGATTTCTTCAGAGAGCACGAAAGATTCATGGAAAAGTTTGCCATTTATTATAAAACAATAGCAAAAAGATGGTTTTCATAATTTGTACAAGAAACATGTCTTGTACATTTTCAAAATGTTTGAAACGTTAAAAGATTCTTATGTGAAATGTTTCTTTAGCAATTACTTAGATTGCTTTATCTTTTTATCCTTTAATGCGTATGCTGTACCTACATTAAATGAATACAAGGTAGAACATCAATTACGAAATTCTTGCTGCTAGTTGCTACTACTAAAAACTATTATTCATTATTTAAACTGGAACTTTCAATTAATTTTTATTGCCGTCAGCATCAAACCTTCATTCATTCTATATACAGTACAAGAGCAAGATATACACTTATTTATTGTTTTATTATTATTTTTTTCGTTTGAACCCATTCTCCAACGAATGCCAAAAATTAAACAACATTGGTTCAAAACTATCTTCATTCTACTATTTAACTTAAAAATATACAACTTCTTCTTCTTCCGCCATCCCTTCATGCCCTTAGCGCGTCGGGTAAAATATACAACCAGTATTTATTATTTAAATAGGGCCATGAATGTACGTCTTTCCACCTTCAGTACCTAACGTTAATTTTCATACTTACACAAAGTAGCAAGGAATACAATACTGTACTGTTTTTAAATGGAGTTTTCAACTAAATGTCAAAAATTAAGGTAAGTAGATAACACTAATCAGTTTAAAAATGGTTTAATTCAACTATTTACCCCACAAATTTGAAAAATGAATATCTCACTGATAAAAGCAGGTGCTAATTTATCCTCAATTTAAAAAATTTTATGATTTCTATAAACTTTTTACGTGGACAAAAAAGGAACCATTTTAAGTTGCTTTTTGATCAATAATTAATGAGTTTAATACATTCCGGCTTAAATAAAAGTCTCTTTACTTAATAAATAAATAAAAATCAAAGAGACACGTTTTTTGTAAAATTGACATGACGAAGTTTAGTTTAATTGTGGCACTTAAAAACTCGTAGCTTTAGCTACAATTTACCTGCAAACTTATTAAAATGTGTTAATAAAAAAAAGGGCTAATACAAAAAATGAACTGCAAATTTGTTGGTCGCCTAGAAATATTAGGTGTTGGTTTATAAAGCATGTATGAAATAATTGAAACAGTAGTAACTGGTGAAGAGTGTGTTGCGTAAGATAACCTTCGCAATCCATGCAGCCCTGTAATATTGCAATACCTTAGTTTCTAAAAAATTTTTGATTCTTTAGTACCAATATAACGATAGCAGATGTGGTAAAGTTTACTTCACATGTTTTATGGAAAATCTTACTTTATGAACAATCTATATTGGCAATGCAAAGGAAGAAGTAAAGAAAAGTTCTGGAACCCTTCGTTCTTCCAGTGTTGGTTCTAGAAGACTTGCATTGATGAAAAGTCTTTCTGCTTTTACATTTCGTGTAAGCACCCATATATCGTAATTTTGATATCTAAGTATCAAAATCAGGGTTGGCCTTCTCTACAGAAGGGCCCAGGTGCAAAAATTTTAGGAGCCCCAAAACTGTATTCAAAGTGATTCGGTCTCTATTCGACTTCCTCTAGTAGTTTTTGAAACACCGTGGTCACACAGGCATAGTCAATATTAAATAAACAATGTATTATATTTTTAATAATCACAACACTTAATAAAATCATACACAGTTATATTAATATAATAAACACGTGTATACAGGGTGGTTGATTTTTCATTTTCATTGGCCAGTCTATATTTTCAATAATATTAAAGATACAAGAAAATGCGAAGGAAAAAATTTCTTAATTCCACTTACTCTATACAGGGTGTCTCAGAAAGAATGGG